>JAJOOR010042101.1:0-11764 GCA_036250505.1 Solanum acaule
CCCCCCCCCCCCCCCCCCCCCCCCCCCCCCCCCCCCCCCCCCCCCCCCAGGAGAAATTTGGTGGGTTGGAATTAAAATTTATCCAATAGAAAGACGCCACGTAATAATTAATAATAATAATAATTAAAAAATATAAAAATATTAGTTTAAAGAATAATAGTAGACCAAAAAGGTTGACTGAGGGGTATTTTTAGCCCAATAGGTGGATGAGGGGTATTTTTAAACCTTTTCGAATAGTACAAGGGTATTTTTGGCCCTTTTCCGTAAAAAAATAATCTTATCATATCACTTTATAAGTTGAGTCAGAGATGAGTAAGGACTTTGTAAAGTGTAAATGATTTCACTCCCTTATTTATTTACATCCATTTGAGTATATATTTATATCTATTGTCGCCTTTTCATTCAGTCATTTTGCTTCAGCTATATTACATAATCGTACATTCAATGTAGTGATATCATTCAACCTGCATCTTTTTATGACGCAGATATATGTGTTCAGGATCATCAATATGTGATTCGTTGAATTCACTTTGCACTTCCTATTTGAGAGTTTTGGTGAGTCCTCCTTGGATTTCGAAGGGGCCAATTTTTCATCTCGATATTTACTTTGGGGTCTTCAAGGGTCTTGTCGCGGTGTCCATGTTGAACTTAGAGGCCTTATAGATAGTTAGAGTTGAGTTGTTTTCAGATATTTTTTCTTTAAAGTGTTTTGAAGATAGTTTATTTTGATTAAATGGGTATTTGCGACAGTTGAGTTATATTTCTCTCTTTAAAGCTTTTAATTTGCTTGAGTCAAATCTTTCGCTAAATAATCGCCAGACCGAGGGTGTGCTTGGGATCTAGCAATGGTTCTCAAGTACCAGCCACGTCCAGAGTATAGGCTTGGGGCGTGATAATGATTCTCACATGCTTTATTGGGATTTGGTTCAACTTGATTAGTCAATTGCATTTGAGGTAAGCCTACAACTATTCTACACAAGTAGGTTATAATGTTAAGGTATAAGGAGATTCCATCAGTGAAGGTTCAGTAGAGGCATCATCTAATAGAGAAGGATGCTTGGGAGGAAAATCTTGACATACAAACCTGATATTCTCCCCTTTTCGATTCTTTAGGTTCTTCATTTTCTTTGACGGTTGAGGATGAAAATCCTTTAAGTAATAAATATTGTAATGACCCCCGTAGTCATTTACTTTCTTTGCACTCTTTTTACTATTTTTCCCCTTCTCATAGCTCCTTGTGGTATTTGTGTGTTGCTTGTATGGGTGGCATTCTCCCTGAGGGGGTCAAGAGAGATTGGCATGGGTTTTTCTTTTTTGGAGGTTTTTAAGTGAAAGAGTTAGCTTGGTCAATATCTAGAGAATCTTATGTCGTATGAATTTTTCTTCAACCCCTTCAGCTTAAGAATGTTTATTTTGGGCTAGTGACATAAGTTTTTGGGTCCCGAGACTTTTAGCATGATTTTGAACCATCGGGCGAGATAGTAGTGAAAATTGGCAAAGGATTGACTTTGGTCAACATTCTTGGTAAATGTGGTCAGATGAAAATTTTGTTAGTGCGGTTAGCTACAGAGTGTTGAGTTTGGTCTAGAATGACCTTTCCTTCGGATGAGGTGATTGGGTGGGTTTATGGATTTTTTCATTTTGTAGTTTTCTTTGCCATTTAAGTATTTACTATAATCAACATTCTATCGAGATGACATCCATTGGTTATTCATCGATATCGTTGACTTCCGAAAATCATTTTTGGTATGCGTAGCATAGTTCATTTGTGTTCATGAGGTTTTGAATTAATCTCGAGCCCTTGTAGGGCAATTTTCTCAACTTAGATTTGAGCTGATGCAACTGATGTTAGTGCCACAAGCTTTGCTCATTGCGATTGTGATCTTAGGTCTGCATTCGCCTCGACCACTAAAAATGGTCATCACAATCAGGAGCTTGGAACCACAATCGCAAACACCAATTTTCCTAGTTAACACAATCATGACCATTTACTATCGTGATCATGATGTATGGTTAGTGGACTCAGTCAAATTTAAGTAAATCGGAATTGTGATCCTGGGGGTCACGCGAATGCATAGAATAACTGAGTGCGGTTATATCAGTCCTTCACGAAATCATCATGCATTCTCTAAAAGATTAAGTCCTTAGGCAATTTGGGGAGAAAAAATTGAAATGGAAATAAGTGGGAATTGTAAGGTTTAGTTGATTGATTGCGTGGGCATGTTTTAGGGTGGTTATTTCTTTCGATTTACTTGTTTGTTTGTCCAAATATCCCTCTTAAATTCTATTTTTTATCCTCATGAGCTGAAAATTGGTGGGTTATTTGTAGGCTTGATCTATACTCAGATTGTTCCAATGTTTGGGGTAAAAGTTCCTTGAACTAATTAGGACCTTGTGACAGAGTCAACTTTGTGATTCCATGCATGGTCCCAAGATCATATGTTGACACACTTTTCAATTTCAAATCTTTTAATTGCAATATAAGTATAATTTTGCATTCTCTTCTTTGCATGGTCCCAAGATCATATGTTGACATGTGATTTTATGCATGGTCCCCAACTTTGCTGGCCAAAGTCCAAAGGGCAACTCGCCAAATTGACCCCATATCGCCAAATTTCCTTAACATTCTATTAAATTTGGTGAGCTAAACTTCAAGTCGGCGGTCTGAACTTCAACTTTGGCGAAGAAAAAAATGTGTTTGGTGATCAGAAACTCATTTTAAGCCCCTAATCTCAGGTTCTAATTCCTTAGTTTCCTTTTCTTGATTCTCAATCGCTCTCAATATTCCTAAACTAGTTTTCAACTCGTAATTGATCTACTTATAGATTATTAGTTCTTGAATTCTCTTCTTTGCTAGTGCCATTTCTTTTCGTGCTTTTATTCTTTTTACTTTGTAGTTAACTTTTTTATTCAAGTCCATTTTGCTTTAATTGAGTCGTCTGTCTTTCTTGAAACAAGAAACCATTCCAGCCAAGAGTAGAAATTGACACTTTGTGATCAACCAAGTATAAGCAATCTTCAACCTTAGCCGAGCCAATTTGAAAGGTAATCAAAAGTGTGTAAACAAAAGTGATTGTGATTTCATTTTACTAACGCTAACGTTGTTTATTGTTTTTGTTGAGTTTTCTTTTTGCTAGCTACAATGGAAATCAGAAGTGAAGCCCAGCCACTTATAGGGGGGGTTACTTTGGAATCTATAATGGAGGCAATTACAAATATGGGTTGGAGGATGGAAAATATGGAAGGACAAATGGCCACCATGAAATGGAGTGTGTTGAAGATGGATGATAGAATGAACAATGTGGAGGGTCGAATTAACTTTACTAAGTCCACCCCACAAGCTACTTTTCGTGCTTCCACAAGTGGGCACGACCACACTATTTCTCCTTCTATCACACCCGGAGCCTTCTATCAAACGTTCAACCCAACACCAATCTGTTTCGGTTCCAATGTCCAAAATAACAATCGACCATTCCAATCCCAACTCAATCAAGAAGCTCCACGAAACTAAAAATGGCCTTACCAAGCACCACTAAACAAAATCCCACCCTACTAAATTCCACAAACCCAATAAATAACTGTAATAGAGGCGAGGGATAATGCGTACCAAGCGGGATATGAAGGTGAATGTGAAGGTGAAGAAGCGACATGGAATTAAGCACAAAGGAATAGGCAAAGAGGTCAAATGGGGCATAGAGGGTGAGGAGGTATATTTGGTCCGGTACCACATGGGAGAAGACAATATGGGAACCAACCTCAAGGTGGAGAACCACGGGTTGCCTATGCCAATCAAGAGTATGGTCAAGAATTGAGAGAAGAACATGGTAACCAAATTCAAGGGAAAGTCCAAAAAAGTTACTACAACAACAACCAAGTGGGTGATGGATGAGGAAATTATTATGAAGAACAAGGTGGAAATGGAGGCCGAGATGTCGGAATCAAATATATCAAGATTATTCTCCTACCTTTCAAAGGGGAATGCAATCCCGATGCTTATCTAGAATGAGAGTCTTTTTGTGAAAGAATCTTTCAAATCAATAATTTGATCGAGGTCAAGAAAAGTTGCTTTGCCATTTCTTAATTTGAAGGGTTTGCTATTACGTGGTGGGAATACATGAAAAGGTATCATCTAGTACTTTAAGATGGACACCCTCCACCATGGACCGGATTCAAAGCCCTTATGAGAGTCAAGTATGTGCCAGAACGGTATCGTCAAGAGTTACGTGCTAAGTTGTACAACTTGAGGCAAGGAGGCAAAAGTATTGTGGCTTACTATGATGAGTTCCAAACATTGATCTTCAAGCCAGAACACACCGAGAATGAAGAGCATTTCGTTATTCGTTTCAAGGTAGGATTGAACAAGGAGATATCTTCCAAGATGAATATTCACAAGTTTGCTAGCTTGAATAACATCTTCGAAGCGGCCATTGAGGTAGAGAGGGAACTCAAAGAAGAGAGAGTAACTAAGTACAAGGGTATTTCATCTTCAAATTCTTGGAGTAAGAACAAGAGGGGAGCTCAAAAATCTTTGGGTTGGAACAAAAATAATAATTTCAAGAAGCTTTATGAGAAGAAACCCATTGAAGGAAACACTCTGAAGTACCCACCAAGAGAAGAAGGTAATAAGGACCTAACCAAATTTCCCAAGGCATTCAATGTCACAAGTGTAGAGGATGGGGTCATATGATGCGTGAATGTGTCAATCGGTTGAATGTTCTAGTTCGAGGAGAGGAAATGTATCTTGGTGAAAGGGTAGATCAATAAGAGGGTTGTGAAGAAGAAACCCAAGAAGAGGATGAATTTGAAGGTGATGAAGATGAGGAATAAGACCCATGTGAGGGAAAAGATGTTGTCGTTCCTAATGGTTTGATGAGGAAGGCCCTAATTGAAGAAGCTTGGTATTAAGAAGGAGAGTTTACCATACCCATTTATGTGGTGAGGCGAGTTATGATTAGCAAGGCCATGGATGATCCAAGTCAAAGAGAGAATATTTTTCACTCCAAGTGCCTCATCAAAAATAATGTATATTCCTTGATCATTGATAGTGGGAGTTGTGCAAATGTTGCTAGAACCGCTTTAGTGGATTTGTTGAAACTTCCTACCACTAAGTATGCTACACCTTACAAGCTTCAATGGTTGAGTGAGTGTGGAGAATTGGGGTTCATAGACAAGTGTTGATCAAGTTTAAAATTTGGAAGTACCAAGATGAGATTCTATGTGATGTGGTCCCAATGGAAGCTTGTCATGTGCTACTCGGAAGACCTTGGAAATATGGCCGTTCAACCAAACATAAAGGGAAAACCAACAAATATTCACTTGTGTTGGATGATCATAAATATGTCCTTCATCATATGCCACCCTCTCAAGTCAATGAAATGTATCAAAAGATGAGTGACTTGAGGGAGAAAAGGAAGGGTGAGGAGGAACATGTGGAGGTAGAGGGCAATGAAGAGGAATAAAGAAGGAAGTTAAGGGGAAAAGCCCAAGCATTGTTGGATAAGTATAAAGAGATAAGGGAGGAAGAGGAGGCCAAAAGTTCTTTGATCCTTATCACACATAGGGATCATGTGTTACAAACTAACCAATATAATTCTTCTCTTCCCCATTTTATTTTCCTTATATTGCATGATTATGAGGATGTCTTCCCAAAGGAACTCTCAAGTGGATTACCCCCTCTTCGGGGAATTGAGCACCAAATTGATTTGGTGTCGGTTCACAATTGTCAAACAAGTCGGCTTATCAAATTAATCGGGAGGAAACCAAAGAGTTACAAAGACAAGTTGAGGAACTCCTCAACAAGGGCTATGTGAGAGAAAGTATGAGTCCGTGCGTCGTTTCGGTTCTCTTGGTTCCAAAGAAAGATGGAACATGGCGCATGTGTGTTAATCGTTGGTCCATCAAAAAGATTACGGTAAAGTATCATCATCCTATCCCTAGATTAGATGATATGCTTAATGAGCTCAATGTTTCTTGTTTGTTTTCAATGATTGAACTTAGGAATGGTTATCATAGAATCCGGATGAACCCCGGTGATGAATGGAAAACCGTATTCAAGACCAAGTTTGGTCTATATGAATGGTTGGTGATGTCTTTCGGTCTCACTAATGCTCCTAGTACTTTGATGGATCTCATTAATCAGGTGATAAAGCCATTCATTGGGAAGTTTGTGGTTGTCTATTTTGATGATATCTTGATTTATAGTAAAACCATACATGAGAATATACATCATTTGAGACGTTTGTTTTATGTGCTTAGGAAAAACCAACTTTATTCTAATCTTGAAAAGTGTTCATTTTATGTTGATGAAGTTGTTTTTGTTAGTAGTTGTGGTGATTTCAAGAGGGGTTGAGGGTTATGAGTCTAAGAAAGACGCTATTAAGAATTGGCCAATTCCAAAGTCCATAAGCGATGTTAGAATCTTTCATGGGTTGGCTAGTTTTTATAGGCGGTAGTCTCTCCTTTGACTGAGGTATTACAAAAGGATAAGCGTTTTAAGTGGAGGGAAGAGCAAGCCAAAGATTTTGAGGCTTCAAAATCAATGCTTAGCTCCGCTCCTTTGTTGCAATTACCCGATTTTGAGAAAATGTTTAAAGTTGAATGCGATGCTTGTAAAGTAGGAATTAGAGCCATCTTAATGCAAGACCAAAAGCCCATTGTTTATTTTAGTGAAATGCTTAAAGGTGTAATTTAAACTATTCCACTTATGATCTTGAATTGTATGCTTTGATTAGAGGATTGGGTAGCAACACTACTTGTGGCCCAAAGAATTTCTCATTCGGACCGACCATTAGTCCCTAAAGCATATTCGAGACCAAGGAAAGTTGAACAAAAGGCATGCCAAATGGATTGAATTCCTTGAAATTTTCCCTTATGTAATTCAATACAAAAAGGGAAGGAAAATGTGGTGGCCGATGCATTATCTAGGAAACGTTTGTGGATAAATACATTGTTTTCTAAATTATTTGCCTTTGAATGTTTGAAGACAAAGTATCCCAAGGATCTCATGTTTGCTCAAATCATATGAGATTGTGAGGAATGGGAGAGGGAAATATGGCTTAGGGATAGATCTTCTACTCCCTATTCTAAGTTTGATGGTTTCTTGTTCAAAGGCAAGAGACTATGTGTGCCTATGATCTCTTGGAGAACTATTTGTGAGGGAGGCACACAATGGGGGATTAATGGGTCATATTAGTGTTGATAAAACAAGGGGAATTCTCGAGGAACAATTCTATTGGCCTAATATGCACAAAGATGTTGCTCGAATTTGTGGCCAATGTATTGAATGTCGGAGTGACAAGTCACACCTCCTTCCCCATGGTTTGTACACTCCACTACCCACCCCTTAAATACCTTGGCTTGATATTTCAATGGATTTTGTTTTGGGTTTGCCAAGGACAAAAAGAGGTAGACATAACATCTTTGCTGTTGTTGATTGATTTTCAAAGATGGCTCCTTTCATTCCATGTCATAAATGTGATGATGCCTCCAATGTGGCATCTTTGTTTGTTGAAAATGTTTTTAAATTGCATGGAATTCCTCAAACCATCATAAGTGATAGGGACCAAAAATTCCTTAGTCACTTTTGGAAAGAATTGTGGGGTAGACTTGGTACTAAGTTCTTGTTCTCAACTTCTTGTCACCCACAAATCGACGGCCAATCTAAAGTTGTGAATAGGACCTTGGGGTCTATGCTTCGTGTTGTGGTACACGGGAAGTTGGCCTCATGGGAGGAACATTTCCCTTTAGTTGAGTTTGCTTATAATGGAGTTATTCATAGAACTATTGCCATGACTCCATTTGAAGTGGTGTATGGTTTTAATCCCCTAACCCCTCTAGATCTCACTCCTCTTTCTCAAGATGTTGTCTTAACCTTAGATGGGAGAAAAAGAGCGGAAGCCATGAAGAAACTTCATGAGAAGGTGAGACTTCACCTAGAAAAGAAGAACCAAGAGGTAGCTAAAAAGGGAGAACAAGGGTCGCAAGAGGATTGTGCTAGAACCGGGTGGGTGGGTGGGTGTGCATTTTCACAAGGAGAAATTTCCCACTCATAAGAGGACCAAGTTGATGCCAAGAGGTGATGGTCCATTTCAAGTGCTTGAAAGACTCAATGAAAATGCATACAAAATTGACTTTCCTCTGGAGTATCAAGTTCACAACACCTTCAATGTTTGCGACCTTTCTCAATTTTAAACTCTTGATGATGATAATCGAATTTTATACTCTTAATGATGATAATCCGTTGAATTTGAGGACAAATTCTTTTCAAGAAAGAGAGAATGATGCAATTCGGATTGCACCAAGGTCGTTCACTCGAAGTCAAGATCGAGACCTTCAGAGAATTCAAGGTTTGTTCATTAAGTTAGAGGTCCTTGAGCTTGTGTTGATGGCAAAGAAAGGGTTCCATGCTTTGATTATCGCTTGCGAAGTGAACGGAAGGCAGTTGAAGAAACTGTCACTTTAGGAGAGCAGGAGTCAATCGGCGACTCGCCCAATGGCTTGGGCGAGGACCCCTGCTCGCCGAAATTGAAAAAAGTCTTCAAAGGAGGGGTCACCTCGCCGAACCAGTTGGCGACTTGCCGAGTTCCTTAGGCGAGCATGACCTAGCTTGCCCTTTATCCTTTTTAGGCCACCATTGGGCCTCTTATGTAATAATTGCCTAAAACTATAAATACCTAGTTTGGGTCCTCTTTCTAGGTAGACTATTTTGAATATTGATATTGTGAAACACATGAATGAGTGTTGAGAGCTTTGTACAAGCTTTGACTAACTTTTGCTTAGAAACGTGGGTTGTGAGGTGAATTCATTTCCCCCGAGGTCTTCATAAGAGTTAGGTGCTTCTTGTAGGATTAACGGATTGAGGTCTTAAGGTTTAATATACCTTTTGGCTGCCTTTTAATTCCTCTTTTTGTATCTATCTATCTATCTTTATTTCTTCTCTTCAGTTTTTACATTTCTATCTGTAATTTGTGGCAAGAATTGAATCACATATTCTAGACTATGTAAATGTTTTATTATACGGCTTTAAAATTCAAGGAAAATATTTGTGTAATCATTTTCTAATATCTATTTTTAGTTATGAAACTTGATTTAATCGATGAAACTGTTATTTATCTATTTATTTATTTATGGATTGGCTTGGGTAATTGGTTCTCCCACCGGGGTGTAGTTCTTGAGCTTTTCATGAAGGTTTAGGTCATGACAAGTACCACAACATAAAATTATAAGGTTTTTATTTTTCAGAAATAATATTTTTCTAATTTTCCTTCGTGATTAGTAAAAAATCAAAGACTAATAAATTAAAATGGAGGGAATAAGGGCTAAGTCGAATTCAACATACTCTCTCAAAATGAGACTATATATATGTATACAAAATATTTAAAAGAAAATGAGAAATATGTATATGTGGATGTGTGAAATTTAATACGGTGGAATTCTAGATATGCTTCTAATCAATGGTATTTGCCGTACCTAAATATATAAATTTCCATATTTAGCTCCAGTCAACACCATTTATCATACCTAATTAATAAAATTAGTTATAACGCTATTTAAAGATTGAAAAATCAATTTACAGATAGAGTAGAATTAAGTTCTTAGCATTATAAATAAGAGCTTTAAGATTGCTTAATGTTATATTCCGTGTCAAGCAATTTGAACTGATCTTTTGTGAAGTCTTTGCTCTTTGATTTTCTATGTTATTTTATCGATTTCACAATGTAAGATCAGTTCGTTCTCAATTGTAGTATGTAATTTGGAGCATGATAATACCACTGTCAGTTTCCAACATCAACCACCTTTATCGCCACCTACCACCCTTATTCACCACGGATACTGCCCAATTATCGCACAACTCTTCGACAAATCATGATCACTATCAATAACCGCCCACTATCATTATCATTGATCATCGTCATAATTTTTATATTTTATATATATTTGTTCAACTAATATATAATAGTTATAACACCGTATAAAATAACTTTTTTATTTATATTTTACAAATATATTATTTAATATTATTTAATGAAATTTTCTATTTATGGAACTGTAAATAAAAAAATTATATATTCAGATGTAGAGAATTTTAAATTTTGATATATTCACTTGGAGAATATATGTGAGGCCTACATTTTTCCAAATTAACAAAAAAAAATTGTGGCTAATTATTTAGATATCAAAGCAATGAAAATTAAAAAAGTCAATCCTTCAAAATTATGTTGCAGGAAACTATGCCGAGCAGGTATTAATTAATTACTTTTTTGTGTAAATTAGTTTGTGTACATTTCCACAAAAAACATTTTGTTTACATGTTCAAAATATTTTTTTAACTGAAATAATTCATGTAGAAAATTACTTTTTTAGTACATAATTGTTTTAAATACTTGGAGATACTATACATTACTTTCTAAAGATGGAAATATCATACACGTCATCGCCAATGTGTGTGTTTTTAAGAATTAATATTGAATTAGAGAAGTTTTTGTCATTTAATAATGTTTTAGTTGATTATATTATTTATCTGTTTTAACAAATCAAGACAAGTTTATTATTTTCATTCAATACTACTTTTATCATTAAATAATCATATAAAGTAACAGTAGTCAAATATAAAATTTTCAAAACATAATTCATAAAGTTAATTTAATAAAATAATTCTTTTCAAATAGATTTAATAATGGATTTTATTAAATTATGTTTTTATAAGTGTTGTTACATTAGATGAGACACTATGAAAATAACTATTTGTCAAAACAAATAAGTATTATTTATTTAAAAAATGTTAATGCATGCTAATTTGTGCAACTTGAAAATACCGCAATTCTTCTTTTGAGTATAACTCTTAGATAATAGTTTGGATCAACAAAATTATAAAAAAATAATTAAATAATTTGTTTTAAATACTTAACATAATATTATTAGGCATGTGCACAACACGTGCTATCCTTTACTAGCTTGCATATACATGGAAAAGTTGTGCAAATACATTTTGGTAGCATCATAACCTTTTTTCTTTCTTTATTTTAACATATATGTCATAATGAATTGTGTGGATTTATATCAACTAAAGTGTAAGAGATACTTTTGAATAGATTATTATTTTAAATTTTAAATATAGATTAAAAGTCTAAAACATGATTGATATCAAGTGTTATGTTAATCCATTTTTATTTTATGGTCTCTCTCATATATATATATATAGAGAGAGAGAGCGCTTTCTATTAGTAAATTATCTTTTTATTTTTACTTGAATATGTCTCTTTACAATCTAATTATATATATATTTTTTAGCTATGAGCGTATCGAACTCTTGAAGATATATTTCTTTGACCTTTTTTTTTAATAATGTGTTATTTTTATTGTTTTTACTCAACCATCATTTATTTTTTATATAGGAAAAGAATGTGAACCCACTAAGGATTTTGATTGTCAATTGCCAAAAAGTTCAAAATGTTCAAAAACCAAGGGTATGTTATGGTAAATTATTATTATTATTATTATTATTATTATTATTATTATTATTATTATTATTATTATTATTTATTTATTTATTTATTATTATTATTATTATTAGCATTAGCATTATTGTTGTTGTTTTTGTTATTATTACTATTATTATGACTATTATTATTATGATTATTATTCTCATTATTGTTATTATTAATATTATTATTATTATTATTATTATTATTATTATTATTATTATTATTATTATTATTATTATTATTATTATTATTATTATTATTATGACATAAATAAATGCAGG
>JAJOOR010042102.1:0-12984 GCA_036250505.1 Solanum acaule
CCCCCCCCCCCCCCCCCCCCCCCCCCCCCCCCCCCCCCCCCCCCCCCCCCCCCCTGGTTTGAGGGTAGGGAAATAAATTGATTTTTTCAACAAAAAAAAAATGTAATTTGAAGTTGGAAGAGAATTTTGGAAAATGTTTCCCTTGAGTTTTGAAGGGAAGTCATTTTCCTTAAATTTGAGGAAAATGAGTTGATTTGGAAAACATTTCCCAAAAAACATTTAACCCAACCAAACATGAGAAAATTGGAAAACATTTTCTATTTTCCTTCATACCAAACACACCCTTAATTTCTACATAACTACGAATGCCTTCGATGCACTCATTCTTAGGAAGCCCCTTAATTTCTAATTTTCTTCAACTCTGTCTCGTGACATCATAACACAAACATAAAATACCCAACTTTAAATTCGCGATGAATAGAATCTCTCCATCACCGGACGTGCAGGATGATATGACCTCGGGTTGTATGCCCTTCCATGTTGAAGGGAAGTGAATGGTATGGCTCTCCCATATTTCTTTTTTCTGAGTTTGTCCTAAAAGGAGTTGATTATACTAACTAATTAATTCAGATGAACACTGTTATATGCAGTGATGAAGTTTTGGTTTATGGATGAAACATTGTGATCATTTCTTGCTATACATATGGTCTAAGTCTCTATAAGGAATTTTAGGTGTAATTAGTTGATGGAATTCAAATACAAGTTTTTATTCTCATGAAATGTTTGTTAATTGTTACCCTGATTTTGTATTCATTTGTCTATGTCTATGGCATACACAAAAAAAATCCAAGAGCCTTTCGATTGATAAATAGAAATTGCACACAAGTTGAATCTTTAGATATCCAAGACACTGTGTTGGATTTATTTAACGCAAAATCAGTCTTACTCCTAAGTCCTAAACCATAAATCTCATAGAAAGCAACTGACATATCATGAGAAAGAAAATATGATCTCCAAAATGAGAATCTTCTGATCCATAACTCAGAACACGCTTGACCCTGCAACATCTACTAATTTACTTCAGACAGACTAGTATTAATGGTAAAAATTGCCATGCTCTCACCAACAAAGAATTGAAGATCGTTGAGCTTAGATGGAAGGAACTTGATTGTTGCTTTGCTATTTTGGAAATGATTTGAAGTTTTGATGATTTAACAAATTTTTGGATCTAACAAGGGACCTGGTCAAGGAAAGACCGCGTATGTGAAAAAGACAGCTGTCTAAAAGCTGCCACAACTGCCAACTCTGTTGTGGCTGGTGCACGTCTTTTCATAGCAATAGGCTCAACCAATGGCTTGGTCTCAAGGGTTTGTGTCCATTTGATAATAGTCTCTTCTCCAAATACACAACCTAAGTTTTGGCAAACAAAGTTTGTGAATTCCGAAAATTCATAAGCTCATAAAGAAAAAGTCATATTCAAGGAAGAACACTGCTCATACTCAACAAGGGACACGATGGAGTGTTGAAGCGTCGTTTGTTGTATTTTGAGCATTGTGTCTTGTGTTCTTATATTGTAAATCTACTCCTAAGTTATAAAGGATAGTAGATTGATTGCTTTTCTAAGTCTTTAGGTTGAGTCGGATTAACTAGAGTTAGTTAGTCGAATCATCTATGTTTTAGTCAAGCCTCTTTAATCATTGTTTTGTTGTTCTCTTGGATAGAGTTGCCTAGGAGTGTCAATCAGAGTTAGTTGATGTGTGGGTGCAGCAGAGTTGGCGCTTGTTTATGCTCCTATCCTTGAGATCTGAGTTGGTGGCTAGAGTCAGTCTTGTTGGTTCTTGAAGTCTAGATCAACTAGAGTTGGTTTGTTTAGTGGACAATAGAGTTATTGTTTAGTTTCCTTTGTAGTAGAGTTGCTACAGTAAAGACGAAAGAATTAAGAGTTCAATTCCTAGGTTACAAACAAAGATGTAATATGAAGCTTTGAAATCATGTGAGTACAGGTCGTGGTTTTCACCTCCCTTGAGCAAAGGGGTTTCCACGTAAGATCCTTGTGCTTGATTTACTTTGAGTTATTTATTTTCCACACTATTAGATCTGTCGAGGACCTGGTCCAGTGATCAATAGTGGACGCATTCATTCTAACATGCTTCAATATTTTTTTTCTTACTATTTATAATTGTGGTGTTCGGGCCAGCTTGCACACGCCTTGACTAATTCCACAAGGGAGTACATATTAACCCCACCAGCACAAGTATTAGGTAACTCTTGGTGCCTTGGATGGATGAGAAAAAATCGTCACTCAGTAATTTTACCTCCACTCAGCTGACATTTGAACCTGAGACACTTGTTAATTCTGCATCTAACTTGGCTGTTAGGTTCTTGATGTATTTATTTATGCACTCAACAAGCTACTTCTTGCCTAAAGAAGGTTGCTCCGGAAGCCTTGAATCTTTATATAAAGCATTTTCAGGTCCAATATGTTGCTGGAGATGCAAATAAAAGTGATAGTTTATGATGTTTCATGAAGTGTTTGTTACCCTATGATTAAAGAAGTGGCGTTTCTTCCTTTGAGACTACCAAATTTCGTTTACATTTGTCTATGGTATGCAAATTTAGATACTCTGTTTACAAATGTTTGTTAACTAATGTAAATGGTTAAGCAAGCTAGATGGTTGAGTTAGTTAACTAATCAGCTAGAGTTAGTTAAAAATATGCCCAGCTGGCATTAGTTAGTTACAAGCTCATGTTAGTAGTATAAATATACAGTGTGTACAGATTCAATGTAGCAGTTAGTTACATAATTCAATCAATACAACTTTTTTCTTCCTCTCTACATTTCTGTAAAGGTTAAATCTCCAACTATGGATCTATCATGGTATCAGAGCTTACGATCATAGAGACTTTGTTATCCAGATGAAGTATTAGGTGATCCGATCTCATCATTCCTAAAACTGGTGAATCGGAAGAAATTGTTCAAAGGTTCCCAAGATGGAACTGCAATGGATGGAGCTGGAGTCGGAACTACTAGCACTAGTAGTGGTACTCGCACAACATCATTTCCTGTGATTGATCATAATCATCATCTGTTCCTTCAGAATACAGAAATTCCAGGTAGTTCTCTAATCTCATTACAATTAACATGTTCAGAAAACTATGCTTTGTGGAGTAGGTCTTTTCGAATTGGTTTGGTAGGTCGAAGTAAGCTAGGATTTGTAGATGGAAGGTTTCCTATGTCTATGTTTTAGCCAGAGTTACATGATCAGTGGGAAAAATGTAATGCAGTAGTTTTGAGTTGGATTATGAATGCAGTGAGACCTAGTCTTCTTAGCTTTGTAGTGTATGCATCTGATGCTCGAAAGGTGTGGCTAGATCTTAGAGAAAGGTTTGACACTGTTAATGGATCCAGAATTTTTCAATTGCACAGAGAGATTCATTCTCTCACTCAAGGAACAATGTCAATTGTTGACTATCACTCATGGAACAATGTCAATTGTTGACTATCACTCAAGGTTGAGAGACCTCTGGGATGAGTATGATGCTATATGCCATGCCCTAGTTTTCCATGTCCTAAGTCCAAGAAGTTTGGTGAACACTGTAATTATCAAAGGTTATTGCAGTTCCTAATGGGGTTAAATGAGTCATATCCCCCTTCTAGGATCCGGATCCTTATGATGAGTCATATTCCTTCATTCAACAAAGCATATGCATTACTGATTGATCAAGAGAGTCAGAGAAGTCTGGCCATTACTAGTTTTAATAGCTCAGGGATGATAGAAGGCACAACAATGTATTCTCACAAGCATAGCACCTACATCAATGGAGCTGGTTCATCTAACGTATCTTCTACCAGGTCATTCTCAAGTGGTGGTGATCATAGTGAAGGATATAATAACAGTACTAGCTCTTTAGGAGAAGGCTACAAGGCTAGAAAAAACTTTCTACAATGTGAACACCGTGGGTGCAAAAGGCATTCTAGAGAGCAGTGCTACAAAATAGTGGGATATCCTGCAGACTCCACGTCCAAGAAGAAACCCCTGAACACTGGAATGTATGCTAATCAGGTGGATCTCCCTTCTAATCTTGGACAAGAGACCATAGGCTGCAGCAACAAAGGGAACAACACTTCAGGAGCAGTTCCTCACTCTGGAGCTTTCTTCACTCCTGCTTAGTATCAACAAATCATTCAACTGCTATCCAGACCAAGTGGTGAGAATATAACAGTTGAACCATCTGCAAACATTGCCACTATTGATGAAGTAGCTAGTTCCCCTATTACTATATCATGTAATTATGCAAGTAGAAAATGGATAGTTGATATTGGAGTCTCACATCATATCACATCTGACCTTGCCATTCTAAACAAAGCTAGGGATGTGCCTGAACAGGGAAAAAGTAAGGTCCATTTACCAAATGGTAAAGTTGCAACAGTCACTCATATTGGAAGTACTTGTATGTTGGCCAATCACTCTATATCTAATGAGTTATTCTTTCCTGACTTCAGGTTTAACTTGTTGTCAGTCTCAAAGATAACCAAAGAATTACAGTGCATGGTTTGTTTTTTCCTTGACCTTTGTATTTTCCAGGACCTCTACACTAGTCTGGTGAAGGCGATTGGTAAGGAGGAACATGGTCTATACATACTACATGAAGGATTAAGTCAAGCTCCAAGTCAGCTGGTCAATTGTAGTATAACTAAGTCTGCTAGTTCTGTTACTCAGTTTGAGTCTAGTAGTATATGGCACAAAAGACTTGGTCATGCACCCATTGATGTAATAAAGAAACATGAGTGCATTAAGACATTAGCAAGTAGTGACCAACTTCATTGCCTTGTTTGTCCTCTAGCTAGGCATATTAAACTACCTTTTCCTTCAAGTACTCACAAGACTAATCATGTATTTGAATTGTTGCATTGTGATTTGTCGGGACCCTACAGAGTTCCTACTTATAATGGAAAAAGGTTTTTTGTTTCAATTGTCGATGACTTTAGCAGGTACACTTGGGTGTTCCTAATTGCATCCAAAGCTGGCACTATAGTGGTACTCATACACTCTCTTAAACAAGTCTAAAATGTATTCTCTACCACTGTTAAAACTCTGAGGGTTGTGAGTTTTTTCGTGGTGAGGTTCAAACCTTACTAAGTGAACTTGGAATTGTTCATCAAAGTACTTGTGTTTATACACCACAACAGAATGGTGTTGTTGAAAGAAAGCATAGAACCATTCTTGCCATGGCAAGATCACTCAGGTTTCAAGCTTCTATACCACTCAAATACTGGGGTCACTGTGTCTCCACTGTTGTGTATCTTCTCAATAGGATTCCTTCTAGAGTACTGACCTATAAGTCTCCATACGAAATATTGTATCTCCACCCTCCATCCCTATCTCATCTAAAGATTTTTGGGTGCCTGTGTTATGGTGCTTGTCCAAAAATTCTTGATAAGTTCTCTTCCAGGTCTATTCCTGCGGTGTTTATGGGATATTCATCCACACAAAAAGGATATGTCCTATATGATATTCATGCTCATAAGTTCTTTGTGAATAGGCATGTTGTGTTTCAAGAATATTTGTTTCTATTCAAGAACATACAAGCATCCTCAGATCTAATATTTCTTGTTCTTGAACTTCTTTCACCAGTTGTTTCTGAGTCAGTGTCACTGCCTACTGTGGCTCATATGGACACCCCCTCATCAGTCACGCCTCATGAACCACTACCTCTCATTCACACTGTACCTATCCCAATTCTGAGTCTGTTGCTTCCTCAAGAAGATCAGGCAGGCTCAGTAAACCTCTTTTGTGGTTACAGGATTTTGTTACTCAGCAAAAAGTAAAAGCTAACTGTTGCTAAGGGGTTCAGTTAGAGAGAAGGTCTTGATTATGGTGAGACATTTAGTCCAGTAGCCAAGATGGTCACTGTGAGGGTTATGGTTTATCTGGCTGCATGTAAAGGTTACGGATGTGCACAATGCCTTCCTTAATGGTGATCTGAATGAAGAGGTGTACATGCATATTCATGATGGCTTTGAAAACCAGGGGGGGAGCAAGAAGGTGTGCAAATTACATAAGTCATTGTATGGTCTAAAACAAGAACCTAGGCAATGGAATTTGAAGCTAACTAAGGCATTGGTGCAGATCGGATTCACATAAAGTCACTTTGACTATTCACTCTTCACTAAACAAGCTAATTAACAAGCTAATGGAGATATTGTGATAGTGTTAGTCTATGTAGATGATCTCCTAATTACTGGGAGCAACCTTCAACAGTCATGCAAGACTAGACAGGAAATTCAAACCAACTTCAAGATGAAAGATCTAGGTGAACTCAAAATCTTCCTAGGAATTGAGTTCTCTAGATCCAACAGGGGTATTTTAATGACACAAAGAAAGTATGCTTTGGAACCAATCTCAGAATCTGGGCTAGAGGAACTAAACCTGTCTACACACTACTAGAAATAAATCAGAAACTCACTTCTGTCAAATATGATGAACATGTTAATAACACAGACACAAGGACTAAAAGTGATGATCTACTTTAAAATCCTACAAGGTATCAAAGACTAGTAGGAAGACTTCTCTATCTCATTATGACAAGACCAGACCTTGCCTTCACTGTACAAGTACTAAGCCAATTCATGCACTGCCCTAAGTCACACTTGGAGGCTGCACTAAGAGTGGTGAGATACATCAAGGAAGCTCCTGGTTCAGGACTATTAATGCCAGCTGATCAAACTGCACAACTCACTGCATACTGTGACTTTAATTGGGGAGCATGTGTGGAAACTAGAAGATCAGTCACAGGATACGTGGTGAAGTTTGGAGGTGCTTTAGTGTCCTGGAAATCTAAGAAACAAGAAACAATGTCAAGCAGTTCAGCTGAGGCAGAGTTCAGGAGCATGGCTGCTTGTGCATCTGAGATCATTTGGTTAATAGGCTTGTACAAAGAGTTGGGAGTATGTGTGAATCTTCCCGTGCATATGATGTGTCACAGTAAGGCAGCTATTCAAATAGCAGCAAATCCAATTTTTAATGAGAGAACTAAACACATAGACATTGATTGTCATTTTGTGAGGGAAAGAATTTGCCAAGGAATGCTGAAAACTGAACACATCAACCCTAAACATCAACTGGCTGATTTACTGACTAAAGGTCTGGGAAAGATACAACACAACTTGCTGATGAGCAGACTTGGAATGGCTAATGTGTTCCAACCATAAGCTTGAGGAGGAGTGTTAACTAATGTAAATGGTTAAGCAAGCTAGATGGTTGAGTTAGTTAACTAATCAGCTAGAGTTAGTTAGAAATATGCCCAGCTGGCATTAGTTAGTTACAAGCTCATGTCAGTAGTATAAATATACAGTGTGTACAGATTCAATGTAGCAAGTTACATAATTCAACCAATCCAATTTCTTTTTTCCTCTCTACATTTCTGTAAAGCTTAAAGCTCCAGCATGGAGCTATCAATGTTGAAACTACATCAAAACAAAAATTCATGATTTTTCATTGGGAAAATAACCTTATTACACATACATTCATACCATATATATTAATTCTACATATACATTTAAATAATTACGTATCTTACCACTAATTAAGAATTTTATACTATATATTGAGGAAGATACACCTATATATGTGTGTATATATATATATATATTATATCAGATACAATAAAATAGGGAGAGAGACGAGCGAGATGGAGAGGAAGGCGAGCAAGATAGTCATGTATCCCATATATATAGAAATCATACTAGATACACAGCAGATACATGTATTTATATGTATCTGGTGTGATTGTCAGGTATATGGGATATCATATATATATATATAGGAGAGTGGTCAACGAGATAGGAGGAAGGCAAGCGAGATTTGTTATGTATCCCTGATATATGTGAATCAATTTGGATATAGTGTATCTAGAACAAATTTCAACAAATTACACCTAATTTTAACCTCATGTATCCCGTGATTCATGTATTTGAAAATATTTGAACACACAAAAATCTGTTAAGATTCGTAATATTGCAAACTAGAGTATAATTAAGTAATTAGCTCCTAAACTAGTGAGATTTTTTTGTAAATTTCGTTTTTTTTCATTTTGTAGAGGTTGGGGAAATGTGTGGAACTTTGGAGATGATGTTAATAACTGTTGCGTTGTTGGGCTAAAAATAGCTCAATATTTGGAAGTACATTAAACTAACAAGGGCCAAAAGTAGACAGACATTTCGATCAATAATTATTATAATTGCAAAGTATTGCAAATCCAAATTGACGAATATTGACTATTTTAACAAATATTTATTTTCACTAAAAAGCATAAAGAAAAAGGAAATAGCCTTCAAATTATAGATATGAAAGAATATCCTTCACTTTCAAATGGTGAAAGTTGAATTATGTGGAAAAAAGAAAAGTTTCTTCAGTAGTATTTTCGTTTATTTTGTCATCAATATAGTTTATAATTGTACACCGTCAACTTGGTTAAAATTCGTTTTTTATTTATCATCATAAATTACCTAATTTGTTTTCTTCACATTATTTTGACAATAAAATTCAATGTAACAAAGTAATGTTTTCAACGACTTCAATTACGCAAGATTATTAAATATTCAACTTAAGTATTTTCTTGTATTTGATATTTCAGCAACATACTATTTACATTTAAATACTTGTTTGATGAATTTTGCAACAATTTAAATAATTATTTGCTATTAATGTAATATTTCTTGAAATGTCAAAAGACGTGCATATTTTATATAGTGAAAGAATTTCATGTTTCAATTATTCACTCTTTAGCTTTAATTTAACACACATTTTACAAGAAAAATTAAATTCAAGATACCTTTTTAAAAGTTGTTCATGGCCAATAATGTTCTCACGTCAATTTTTTACTAATTTACTTTTCCCTTTCTTTTTATTAACTTTATCTTTTGCTATCTTTATAAAATGACATTTATATTTTTGCGAAACTTTTGATGGGGCGTAATATAAAGAAAAGTTGTGTGTAGGGCTATTAAGATAGACACAGCAAAGATTTTTTTGTGACATCTTTATCTATAATAATGTAACAATAAAATAGACGAGTTATTACAAGTGATAGGACTTGATGCATGTGTTACTACAAGTGGTGGAACTAATTAATGTTGTAGCTTGCATTTGAATATTTATATGCATTAACTTGAGAATTTCAGCTATTGATAACCTTGATGCATTCTTTTGATAAAAAATATTAATAGCATCAATCTGAGCTGTTGTTGAAACAAACTATCATTTTTTTTTTTATTAAAAAATAAATTTTTCAACAAACATGGGTTTAGGAGAAGAAAAAATATGGGAGAAAAATGTAAAGTGATTCTTGATTGCGCAAAGAAAGCAATCAAAAACACTTTAAAATAAATTAGTCAAACACACATTGTTTTTTCAAAAGTCTATTCTAAGAAGTTATTTTTTAAAAAAAAAAAAATGGTTCCAGAAATTAGAAAATTTTAGTAGCTATGCTAAATAGGCTCTGATACTCGTATAGACTCTTTTTTTTCTCTAAGAATTCAAATTGATAAAATAATTATTTCTTAATTGACTATTGTTATATTAAATAGTCTCCATGCACATTGGAAGATTACAGATTTTTTTTTGTCAAAGTCTATACACCAAATATCACTCTTATAGACTTTTCTTTCTCCTCTAAAAAGAGAAGAAAAAGAGGTTGTTCGGTGCATAAAACATCTCACGTTAGCAGTGTCTGAAGTGACCTATGGGTCATACAGAAACACTTTCTAAATGATATCCGGCATTTACTATTTTCGTAATAGTCTAAAAAGATTTTACAATAGAATTTCACCAAAAAATGTGAATACGTTATTGGCAACTCAAAATTTGATTGAAAGTGACTAGATGAGCTTCTCAGAAATGATTACTCCAAAAAAAAAAAAACAGTTATAGATTATTTTTTTTGCTTAATTTGTGGTTCATAATGTACCTCATCAAAATTACATTCAATTTATCGCATCAATTGGTGATTCACAATTTTTGTTTATCTGGACATAATGAATCAGTCCCACCAAAATCAAAAATTTAAAGTGATTTTGATTGATTTTTTTTTTTTTTGTCTTTATGTCAAGGTCTATACACCAGTTAGCACTCTTATCTTAACCCTAGGTATGGAGAAAATCTTGTTGGCAACGTCACCTTCAAAATGGACCCTATAGTGTCCAATCCAGATTAGTAAGGGATCCAATGCGGGCATCGATCACCTAGTGAAAAACAAAACAAAACTCTTATCCTAACTAAAATAAAGTTTTTTTTTAATCTTTAACTTAAATTTTCTTGTCAAGGCCCAAACATCTACCTTGTACTCTTATACACTTTTTTTTAATCTAAAAATTTAAATTGATTAAATATTTCTACATAATATCATTAGTGTTTTAATAAATATTTTAATTGAGCATGATATATTTGTTGAAACAAACTATCATTCTTTTATTAAAAATTGTTTTTTTCAACAAACACGGGTGAATTTCTTACATGTATATTTTTAGGAGGAGATAAAATATGGGAGAAAAATGTAAAGTGATTCTTGATTGTTTTGACAAAGCAATTATAAAATACTTTTCAAATAAATTAGCTAAACACAATTTAATTATTTTTTCAAAAGCTTTTTCTGAAAAGTTATTTTTAAATAAATACTTCCAAAAATTAACAATTTTTAGTAGAAATGTTGAACAAGCTATGATACTCTTATATACTCTTTGTTTTCCTCTAAGAACTCAAATTGATAAAATAATTATTTCTTAGTTGAATACTGTTATACTAAATAGTCTTCATGCACATTGGATGATTATAGATTTTTTTTTTATCAAAGTCTATACACCAATTATCACTCTTATGGACTTTTCTTCTTTCTCCTCTAAAAAAAGAAGAGGTTGTCCGATGAATAAAACATCTCATGTTAGTAGTGTCCGAAGTGACCTAGGGGTCATACAAAGACACTTTCTAATGATCCGGCTTTTACTATTTTCATAATAGTCTAAAAATGATTTTTCAATAGAATTTCACCAGAGAATGTAAATACATAATTGATAACTCAAAATTTGATTGAAAGTGACTAGATGAGCTTCTTGGAAATGGTTACTCCAAAACAACAAGTGTAGAATTTTCTTTGCTTAATTTGTGGTTCACAATATACCTCATCAAAATTACATTCAATCTATCACATCAATTGGTGATTCACAATATTTGTTTAGCTGAATTTAAAGAATCAATCCCACAAAAATTTTAAGTGATTTTTGACTAGATTTCTTTTTATCTTTAAGTCACGGTCTATACACCACTTAGCAGTCTTATCTTAGCCTGAGTGTGAATTTTTTTAAATTGGAAACGTCACCTCCAGAATGGACCCTATAGTATCCAATCCAAATAAGTAGGGGGTCCAATGCGGGCATCAAACACCGAGTGAAAAACAAAACAAAACCCTTATCCTAACTAGAAAACTTTTTTTGAATTTTTTAGGGATAAGGCACAAGTAACCCCCCCCCCCCCTCTCCAGACTATGACCCGGAATCTTAGAGACATGCCGTAACTAAACTAAGGTCCTATTACCCCCCTAACCCATTTTTTTTTGTAATTTTATATATCTTTTTAGCTTTACGTGACATCAAAACATCTCCCACACGCCTTAACTATGTGGAGTCACGGAGTGTGTCACGTAAGCCAAAAGGTGTATGAAATTACTAAAAAAAATGAGTTCATGGAGATAATAGGACCTTAATTTAGTTAAGGTTTTTAAAAAAAAATTAAATTAGGACCATTGGTCCATTTTATTAATAAAGAAAGTCTGCAAACTCAAAACAAATAAACATAAGAAATAACAGAGGTCCTGCCCACAATCAAAAAGTGAGGTTTCCTAAAAAGTGAGGTTTAGTTAAGGTAATTGTGCCTTATCCAATTATTTACTTAAGTTTTCTTGTCAAGGCCCATACATCGCCTTATACTCTTATAGACTTTTCTTTTTTTTTTCTCTAAAAATTTAAATTGATTAAATATTTATTTCCTACTTGACTATATACAGATAAATTAGAGTTATTTTTCACGATGCATTATATTATGCTATGTAGTATTGTGTAAAACTTTGGTACGTAATACTAATAATGTGTAATAATTGGGTCAAGATCACTACTTCTAGAGACTTGGCATTGTGATGTTTTCGTCTACTAAGGTATCAAACAAAATGTATTACAAGTGACATGATGTTTCTATTGTAGCTTTTATTTGAACTTCTCTTTGCAATGACTCGTGCATTGACTTGGGAATATGTAAATCCATTATAATTTTATTAGAATATAAATTTGATCATCGTCAAGTTAATATTCAATCAGGAGTAAAAACCAAATAACACTCTTATTCTAACCAATCAAAAAATTGGATTTTGACTAGTAACTTTGATTGAGCTTGATATTTTTTATCCTAGCAAACAAAAAAATGGACTTTTTTTTTTGAAATGTTGTTGTCAAGGTCTATACACCAAACAATATCCTTATCCTAACAAATAATTAAATTTGTGAATTTTTACCTTTAAGTCAAGGTCTACACACCAAGTAACCAATCAAATATTTGAAGGATTTTCGACTTAAAATGTTGTTGTCAATGTCTATACACCAATCAATACAAGTTTTAGGATCATTTTTTAAAAATTCAGTCTATTAAAGGAAATGGTAAATATGCACCATTTATTAGATAACAAAAATATACATGCACAATTTATTAAACGGTGGGGGTACATATGCGGTATGCCACACTTTTAATGAGAGGTATATCCTCTCTAAATCGCAAAGTTGGGGGATATGTTTTTTCTTTATCCCTAGTAAATTTCTTTGCTTCATTTGTACTATAGATACCTTACTAAAATTATTGATGTCACGCCCCGAGCCTACACCCTGGGCGGGACCGGCACCCGGAGACCATTTCTGGCCCCAAGCGAACCCTTGGCCTGGCTTTCTTAACTCAGCGGAAACCTCAACAGAATAACTCAATGCAATATTACAAAACAACTTAACTT
>JAJOOR010042104.1:0-10791 GCA_036250505.1 Solanum acaule
CAAATAAAAAATACATCAATATTAGTTTAGTGAACATAAAATAAATTGGAAGCATTATAGAATGCACTTCATAAAAATAATGTTTGTAAGAGTAATAAAAATAGTGCTTCCAAGACAATGCAAAGTCATAAAATAAATAGGCATAATACATAAACATGACCCTTAACGTGGCTTCAGCAGACAACTATGCCCTCCAACTTTGAGTGTGCACAAGTAGACACTTAAACTTGTATAAAACTGAACAAGTAGACACACGTGTCCTACATGGCATAATACATGTAGGACGCCACGTAGGACACAAAATTGCCATGTAGGGTGTCATGTAGGACGAATGTGTCTATTTATTCAATTTTGTACAAGTTTAAGTGCCTACTTGTGCACACCCAAAGTTAAGGATCACAGTTGCCAGCTGACGCCAAGTTAAGGGTCATGCTTATGTATTATGCCAAATAAATATTATCTCTTTAAAAAAAGTTGATAGGAAATATGTAATATGTAACTAATTACTAATAACTTACACATAAAATATAAATGTACACTTATTAAGGCCATAAAATAATTTTATTACTCAATAATCGGTTGGTGTGAGTTAAAGTGACTATATGTTGGTGAGAATAATAAATTTCATGTCAGTGAGAATAATAAATTTTAAAAAGTAATGATGTGATTATAAATTTTATTTACATATGAAATAAATGGTTAGTAGATATAAATGTGGGTTGTTTTAACAAAATATAAACTCGTGGATCAATTTTTGTATTAAAATATCTCAAATCATGATATGGAATTCTCATATAATTCCATATCATGGTTTTTGGATAACATAAAATCACATCTCATGAAATGGAATCATGAGATGGAATCAGCATAAAATTGCATGTCGAAACATTGATTCCATCTCACGAAACCATATCGTGATATAGTATCGCATGGCCAAACGCCTACTAAATCTTTGAATATTAATCCTCAAATGAGTCGAAATCCCTGACTCATCAGAACACATGATACATCGCTATATATGTATTTGTGAAAATGGGTAAGGGAAGGTCTTCTGGCTAGACACCAAAGCAAGTAAGTATACATTTATATAATAAAAATTACATTATACGACTCGTGTTTAATTTGTATAATATATTTTGCCAGACAATTATGTATATTATACATTTGTTATGTATAACCTTTTAACTAAATGATAGGAAAAACAATAATGATTGATACAAAAAGGACAAGGTTGTCATAACAGTCTTCATGAATTTTGGTGTTGTTACTGTTTTTGACAAGAATTGATTCTACAAACTAGCTAATCACGTATAGTTGCTGGATGATTCGGTGTAATTTTTACTACATCTTTTTATAATATAAACCCATTGCATTTGTATAATATTTTCTTTTTTTTTTGTTTACTTTAATTCTTATAGCACATAAATCTGATCTTGTACTATGTAAGGAAAAAGGGAAAAGTACAATCCTACCAGTACATACACCTTCAATACCGTTGACTGTTATTTTAACACGTTGATTCACAATGTTTGGGAAGTATATTTTTGAACCAATGAGGTCTCATCTAAGGTTAGCTATGAAGAGACTATTTTAAGTATATTAATTGATATAGGATACATGTTACTTTGTCATGGTTTACTGTTGATACTATACTCATTCTGGTTAATGTGAAGGAGAGATTCACTGTGTATTGATTGTCGTGTCTTTTAAAAAATGTTGTATAATGGTATATGATTCACTCAGGAATGCCATTCACAATTCACACGTACTCATTGAGATAAAAAAAATATGCACAACTTATATCGATGTACCTTTCAATGTCTTGATTCTATGAAAAGAAAGGATTGGATGTGCTTTCTCACCCAAAATACAGATTTCATATAGATTTTGATTCATTTGACATTGTTTATGTGACGATATCCCTCAGCAACCTCAAGGTAGCGTGTAAGTTATTATACATTTATTATTTTTTCATAATTCAACAATTGGCAAACACCTTACATATTTATGTATTTGTGTATAGGGATTGTGGTGTATACATTTCAGCATACGCAGAGTTCTTGGGTGATGGAAGTATTCAAGCAGGTCCATTTGATCCTGATTTAATGCTTAGTAGATATGTGACATTATTGTAGAATTATGGCATGCTCAAAATTCAAGCTGAAGCAATCAGTGACAGTGAGGCACCGGACAAGCCAATCAGATCTCATATTGATGTTGATAGTAGTGAATGTATCACAATCCTTTTGTTTTATTGCATTATTTTTATGTTTTTGGAATTTCGTAGTAGCCCTATTACTTTTTGAATAGTTTGACGGGAATAACATTTTGTAGGCTCTATTATTTTGTATAATGAATTCAGTTTTGCCTTTTTATTTCTTGATGTTTCTTATATTATATAAAAAAAATTGTGAATATAAAAACTGATATATACTAATTTATAAAAATAACCAGTTTGGCAGATTATACAATAATTTATGGAAACTTATACAACTTAATTGAGAAGTCATTATACAAACACAATCATTACTATAGAATACAAATTGGCAGTAAATGTATACAAATAAAAAAAAATTATATCATATCTTGTTAGTTTGTTCGTTAGTTTATATGTCATATGCAATTATACAGTCCAATTGAAGTATCTAGTGGACTCACTATTTCTACAAATGTCACCTTTTGATTTTTAAATTCGTCAAACTTAGTTATACAAAGTGATCAAAAAATATCAGATGATATCTAAGTTGAACTTTCACAACGTTCATTGTTCTGATAACACCTATCAGAAATAGTTATACAAAAGGGGGTACGTGTTAAATTCATTTATAGGTTTGTTTAGGATTGCATACACAGTCTAATACCGAATGAAATATATTGAAATATCATTTTAAAACTAAATTGAAATATCAATCATGATTATGTATCAAATACAACTCATATAATATTCAAGTGGCAAAAGTGAGGCAATATTAAATGTATAAAATCACCATACACAATTCAAATGAAATTTTTTCTAAACTTTCTGAGGTTGATTCCTACAAGAATGCCTATTGTGACCTGCAACGCCATAGGTACTACATGTATTTGTCCCTTTACATTCAAAAGTTTCTTGCTGATTTGTCACGAGACTTTTTTCTTGATCTTACATGAGGCCTTTTGAATATTGGAGGCAGAACTAACTCAGCCATTATGTATCTAGGTACAAACCACTCTATTTTATCTGGTAATGGGTATATTGGAAAATCATATGTCTTCAACAATGTTTTCGGTTTGTATAAATTCGAGCAAAACTTATTTGGTCCTAAACTCATGAACTTCATAACAGACTAAGCATGTTCACATGGTATTTCTTCTTACTGAAAGCTTCCACAAGTACATTTTTTCTTCTGAAGACAAACTATATAATTTCTACCTTTATCATTCACGTTGTGAACATATTCAGTTGACAGACAACCCGTACTATACAAAATAAAGGAAAACAGATTATTAAGTACAAATTTATACAAATATACAAATATATAGAAACCATACCATCAGTCGCGTACTCATTGCTTCATTGATTTTATGTATCTCCTGAATTTTTTCAATCAATGGAGTAAATGTGAATGATGCCTCTTTTTTGTTATCACAATTCCATCTGCCGAACATCAGCCTAACTTCTTCCAGAAAATCATAAATTGGCAATTCTCTTGTTGAAACTAATGCTGCATTTATACTTTCGGCGATATTCGTTGTCATTGACCAACCACGATGAGCTAGTGCATAAATCCTAGACCACTTATCATATCTAGCTAACTTCAAGTATTTCTTTACTCGTATATCAACCTTCTCTATTATTTTCATTAGCCTGTCAAAATCAGATTGATTGCATGTCTTTGCCATTGTATAGAATACTGGACTTAGTTTTTCATGAAATTTTTTGTACCTTGTCTGAACAAGTGCCACATACAAGCATAGTGTTGCACATCATTATACACTTGTGTAATAGCCTTTATAATGCCCTATTTCCTATCATACACAATACACATATTGTTCCTTTTCCCATACTATTTTCTTAGTTGTTCAAAGAACCAAGTCCAAGAGGCATCGTTCTCTAAATCTAAGATACCATATGCTAGTGGGAAGATATGTCCTACACATACATATATATACAGTTAATAAATTGCAAATTATAAGTATATATACAAATAATTATGTATAACATTCACTCGGGATTGATATATGTATTTATACATGTTTATATACCTACACCGTTTGTCGTGTTTGCTGCTACAAAAGTTCCATTATAAGGCCCTCAGAGGTGACTCCCATCAACTACAACTACAAATCTATAATTGTCAAATCCTTTTATGAAAGGATCCAATGCAACAAATAGGTACATAAACCTATCTTCATTCATTTTCTTCAAGCGTATATGAGATTGTGGATATGTAATACCCAACAAATACAAATACTCAGGTAGTTTCCTGTACGATCCTCCAGGCGCCCCCCTCAAAGAAATCAAAGCCATTTCTTTAGCCCTCCAAGTTAGCATGTAAGTTATATCAACACCAAAATCCATTTTCATATCTTTTTTATGTCAGTAGGTGTATATTTCCTTTTATGATCTATCAATTTAGGCTTAACAATTCAACCAACTAAATTGCTTGTTACTTGTCGTTGTGAATACACCCTATCTTTTAGTGAACATGTATGTTCAGCGTTGAATGCTCTTATTATATACATTCCTGATTCGTTAATATTTGAGGCTTTCATTAACCAGTCACATTCATCAGAGAACACACAAGTGTATAACAACACGTAAAATAATCAATATATTCAGATAAGTCAAAATTATTCACGTAATAGCAGTAGAACGAATTTATACAAATGATATCGCATACTTGAATTTGACCTCTTTATTTTAAACTGGAATCATTCCGCAATTGCCTATTGCTCCATCACAGACTTCAATAGCTTTATTATTTTTATACTTGATCTACCTTTAGATACTTAGGTGATGGATCAGTAATAACCACACTACAATTCTCCATTTGAAAGGTATTGAATGAATTTACTATTTCTGCAACTATCAATTTATGTTTGTCAAATTCCTCAAAACCAGTTATACAAAGTGATCCAAAATTACCAGATGCTACCTTGGTTGAACTTTCACAATGTTCACTATTCTCATAACACCTATCAGAAATAATTATACAAAGAGGGTACCTGTTAAATTCATTTCTAGACTTTTTTTTAGCATTACATATACTCGCACCCCTATCTCATTGTGTATCACCATCCTAGTACTACTGTAATCAACCTTATATTCGACTTTTAGTACCTTCAAAGTCATATCCACAGCTAGTTGAGTTGCAATTATACTATACAACTCTGTATAAAATGCATTTTCTCTAAAAATAATTCCCTCAACAACATAGTCAACATAATAGTTTGCATCATCCCATTTTCAAGAATGCAATACCAAAATAGGTAGGGAAGACATTCATGTATACAATTAAATATCAATATAAATCAGTTGTTATTGATCCATATATACATACACTAATGTCACGACCCAAGGCTAGCCCCTAGATGCAACACGGCATACTCGACCCCAAATGGGTCTTATACAAGTCTCAAAGCATTCTTGAACATAAGAACATAGGAAAATAAAGGAGAATTAAAACTTTCTTTTACAATCGAATACATTTTCATTAAAAAGCAAGCAGAAGATTTTGTATACTATGTCTCAAACCATCTAATACTTTGAATACAACATTGGGACTTAGCCCATACAAAAGCTTTAACAAAAACTAAAAGACATAAAGGAACACAATGGGTTTTGTCCTCGAAACTATGAGGACTCACCAAGTCTTCATCTTCAAGCACCTTAGAAACCTATCCTTCAATCATAGCACACAAATATCTCCAAACCTTACACTTTGGTAAAAATGGAGAAGAATGGGATTAGCACAAAAAGTACTAAGTATGGAAGCCATGCAAAATCATGCTTAAAACGGACATTTATTTGAGAGTAATGATATATGCCATTTTGGTAAAATTTCATGAACATTGAATAAAAGAGGCATAATATAAGTCACAACCAACATACAAGTCACATTTACACATTTGAACAAAATCACATATAAGCCTTTGCCTTCACCTTGATCCTCCACCTCAAGTAACCCTCAAGCTATACTTTGTGCAATGTATGGATAGCGTCCCATACCACCATCCACACTTAGGTACCACCTTAAAGTCACCAAAAGTGAACTTACCATTCATCATTTCCACCTTTTCACAATAAAGCATATAAGAGACATAAACACTACATGAGTCACATTATCACATTAAGACCAACATCTAAGACAACTCTAAGTCATACTTGTGCAATGTACAAGTAGCATCCCGTACTACTACTCACACTAAGTACTCCTTTGAAGTCACCATAGATAAGGCGCATTCATATACAATAAGTCATGACAAAGAAGTAACTCATAATACAATCCAAGTATAACATGCATCTTTACATTTAAGCATATAAGCATTTAAGTCAACCTTCTTCATTAACTTCATTTAGGACACATTCATTCATTAGTCATTAAGACTTAGAGAACTCACTATCACCCTCTCAAAGCCTACTCGTGCAATGCATAGATGGCATCCCATACTACCACCCACACGTCATAGAACTCCTCAAGAAACCATAATGCACATCTCACATGATGAGAATAAGCGTTTAACCGACATAGACCATGCAAGCTATACATGGAATCCAGTGTCATGAAACCCCACACCGTAAAAGGTGGTCTACTTGCCTAAGGAAGACCAGTTCATCTAGCTTATGTGGACCAACTAGCTAGGACCTATGAGGGCCAACTAGCTAGGACCTATGAGGGCTCATAGTTATGGGATATGGAAGATGTTCATTGAAATCCGGCCTAACGTTGGGAGAACCTCCATCTTACCATATCCTCTTGGTGCTTAGCCTACATTCCCATAGAGTAGTTTCATTTACGATAAATTAGTGTACTTGAGAAGGCCACCAACATTAGGCCTACCGACCCAAAGTACATTACACATGAAAGGGCCACCACCATTAGGTCTACCGCTTCAAGGTACATCTAAGGATAGCTCATTGACTTTCCTAGAGAGAGCCACCACTGTTAGGTCTACCATCTCTAGGTTCATCATTTCACTTAAGAAAGAGGCCACCACCATTAGGTCTACCGCTTCAAGGTTTAACATCACATTAGTACCTAGACTCCTCATGAAAGGCCACCAACATTAGGTCTACCAACCCAAGGTTTAGCCTAAAATACTTCATTAGTCATTTATAGAAAGGCTACCAACATTAGGTCTACCAATTCGAGACATTTAGACATCAAGTCATGACACATTCATTTGGTAAGAAGAGGATGCCTAAGCCTACCAATTCAAGATATACAACATTACATTATACAACCCTTCACATTCCATCATCAACATTCATGAGTGTTAAGTGAGAATATGCTTTCAATCGCAACACATTTACATCCTATACAAGATCATCATTCTATCATTGAAATCACATTCATATCCTTCACATTATACATATTAAGTAAACACCTCCGCCTTTCAAGTGGATCAATATCTCAAGCACAATTCTACTTCAACATGCAAAATTAGGTCATCACTTGCCCTTTCAAGGCCATGAATTCACTTTCACCAAAAAACCTTTCATTACTTCAATTAGGCATGAATAGTGATACAATTCAACAATCTAAATCAATTTAGGCATAATCCATCAACATTCATTCATGATCAACAAACCCACTTCATAAAGGCACAATTTAGGAATTGAGAGAAATCATGGGTTCATAGAGTATTTTCATCATAAATCATCAATTAAACACCAATACAATCATAATTTGTCATTAGAAACCATTTGAAAATGTTTGATGAAAGAAACCATGAGATTGAGTAAAACCCTAAATTTTTATGATTTGAAATCACCTTGGAATTGGCTCCTTGAATGGAAAATTAGACAAGGATCAAGACCACCACACCTTTTACTTGAAGAATCCCACGAAAATTCCTTGAAAACTTGAAGATTTGACCTTGAGAGCTTGAAGTCTTCACCTCCAAATGGAGGTTTCTAGAGAGAGAGCTTTTGGAGAAGAGAGGTGGGTTTGGATTTGGGGTTTTGAAATAATGAGATGTAAAATAGAGTTTAACACTTTTAATACTCTTAAAATACCTCAATAAACTTACAATAACCGCCCAAACACTTAGCTAGCCAAGGGAGGAATTTACCAAACCACCCTTGGCTTGGCCGAGTCTTGACAGCACACACCGATGCAAACGATGCCCTAGACTCACGGACCGTACTGTTGGTCCGTGGTCTGGGGCTGCAACCTGGTTTGGGGGACCTTGACCTACGGAGGCCATCCACGGGGAATGGATGGACCTATGGGGCGTGGACCCCTTCCGTAGATCACCCCATTTTTGGGCAGTCTTGATTTTCCTTGGGGTCTTGTGGGTTAAGCTTAGGGTCCTCCTCAAGGACCCCTAGGGTGGTCCATGGGGAGTCGTACCTTGAAGTTTTAACCCCTAAACCCCTCAACCATAGCTCGGGACAACATAAAACAACATGAAACCTCACATCAAACTCAAACACACCCACGTTAGGCTCTAGTTTTACTTATTCATTTTACGGGTCGTTACAACTAATTTATACACATTTTTAAGTTGAAATCAGATTATTCCAACTAATTTATACAGTAATTAACAGAAATCAATTCTTCCAACTATTTTATACAATTACCGACTGAAATAATGCAATTATACAACTACAGATATCAAGTCTACATTTATACGGACCCTAATTTATACATAAACTAACTCTACATAAACTACAACTATAAATGAATTATACATATTCAAAGAGCAATAACTCAATTATACAACTACAAATATCAAATCTACATTTATACAACATTAATTTATACAGAGACTAAATCTACAACTATAAATGAATTATACATATTCAAATAGCAATTCGACTAAAACTAATTTATACACTTTTTCAAATCGAAATTTGTTTATACCAACTAATCAATACTATAATTAACAGAAATCAATTCTTCCAACTATTTTATACAAATATTGGCTGAAATAACTCAATTATACAACTATACATACCAACTCTACATTTTATACGAACACTAATTTATACAGATACTAACTCCACATAAACTACAACTATCAATGAATTATACATATTCAAAGAGCAATACCACTAATTTATACACTTTTTTCAAATCATAATCAGTTTAGACCAACTAATTTATACAATAATTAACACAAATCAGTTCTTCAACTATTTTGTACAAATACTGACTGAATTAATTCAATTATACAACTACAAATATCAAGTCTACATTTATACAAACACTAATTTATATAGATACTAACTCCACATAAACTACAACTATCAATTCATTATACATATTCAAATAGCAATTCGACTAAAACTAATTTATAAAGACTCTAACTCAACATAAAACAATTGAAAACACATATTCAACCAAAGCTCCGATTATCTAGGGAGAATTTATACAATTACGGTGTGAAATCAGTTTCGATTAAGCAGTTTATACAAGTTATAGATAGCAATTCGACTAAAACTAATTTATAGAGACTCTAACTCAACAGAAAACAATTGAAAACACATATTCAATCAAAGCCCCGATTATCTAGGGAGAATTTATACAATTACAGTGTGAAATCAGTTTCGATTAAGCAGTTTAGACAAGTTATAGATATATATTCCTCATTAATAGATGAATTCAAATACAATTGAAACAGATTCTTCAATTAGAACACCTAATTACATGTTGTGTAATCGATTCAATCTAAGCTCCAGAACAACAAACAAAAAAGAGGTGAAATTCTTTGTATTTTGTACCTGTTGCATAATCAACGATGAAATCAATTGATTTGTTCTTGAATTGAAGTCGGATATCAGGATCTCAATTATAAAATCCGAATGTTGAAACATAAAACTATGACAGAGTTAAAAAATATATATATATAATTTATACTATAATAAATATCTTTTTAAGCATAAAATAAAAATTAATTTTTTTTATATATATACATATATATATATATGTATATAATGTCAGGTTAGTTTAGTTAAAATTAAACCAACCCAAATATAGTCAAATTTTTTGCAATGCCAAATTCTCTGTTTGGTTCAGTTTGCGGTTCAATTTTGTTCACCAGTGGCCCATGTGAGTAAGGTTCGGCAAATAAAAAGAAATGATTGACCATATTCCTTTCCACTTGGGATAAGGTAATAATCAAGAAAAGCATACGTACACGAAAATTGTGTTTAGTTAAATGAGGGATAGAGAGAATAATGATGTTTTGGAAACACAGCATATTGAAATTCTCTTTTCCACTTGGGATTACGTACGGGGAAAAGGAAAACACTTTAATAGAATGGCTGCAGATTTACAAAATTATATTTTCCGGAGGAATCCACGAACTTCAGTAAGAAAGTTATGCAGATTCTTTCTAAACTTCTGGTAATTTGGCCGATCAAGTGTCGAAGACAGACTGTTGGAGCTTGTGAGTGATTGGAGTGCATTTGTCAACCTTGATCTGAAACCTGCGTCACACTGCTTCTCTATCAGTTCACTTCCCAACTTCTGCACCAAATGTCAACTTGTTTCACTCAGTAACCATTTTAATATAAAAAAAAAATTATTAACTATATACAGTTATTCAAGATTGTGGATTATGCCTGGTATAAAGTTTGTT
>JAJOOR010042105.1:0-13414 GCA_036250505.1 Solanum acaule
TTTATCGCTTTTAGTCTTTAGTTTCAGTTTTGCTAGATCTAGTTGGGGCATGTCCCAACATTTCTAGTCAGTTTAGAGGCTTGTTTCAGACATAGTTAAATTCAGCTTAGTATTTTGAGTTTGATATTTCTTTTGTATTAAACTCTCAAATTTGATATATTCAGTTATAGTCTATGGCTATTCCCCATCTTTTCAGATTTATTTATGATTTAGCTTCCGCATTAGTTTATTTTCTTTAGTATGCTCATGATCATGCCAGCAGGGTTAGCTTGGGGTCGCTTGTGGTCCTAGGTCACGTGTCCGCGTCTCAGGGGTAGCTCGGGGCGTGACATATACCCAAGCACATTATTAGTGATCGAGATCCTCGATTCACCGGTGCATTTTGGAGGGAGTTATTCAGTTTGCTTGGGTCAAAATTGCACTTTTCGACCAGTTTTCATCCCCAAACAGATGGACAGACGGAGCGGATCAACGCACTCTTGGAGTGCTATTTGTGACACTATGTTAGTGCCAATCAAAGGAACTGGGCAAAGATGCTAGACACTGCCCAGTTCTCCTATAATCTACATCGGAGTGAGGCGACGGGAAAGAGTCCATTCGAGTTGGCTACCGGGCAGCAGCCCAACACGCCATAATATTTGCCCGTCGATGCCGGTTTGAAGAGTCCGGGTGCCTATCACATGGCGAAAGCCTGGGAGGAACAAGTTGATCTTGCTCGATCTTATCTTGATAAGGCAGCCCAGAAAATAAAGAAGTTTGCTGATCGAAAGCGACGGCCTGTCGACTATCGAATTGGGGATCAAGTTATGGTAAAACTCAATCCTCGACAATTCAAGTCGCTACGAGGGGTGAGTCAAGGTTTGATTCGTCGCTATGAAGGTCCTTTCGAGATTATTGCTAAGGCTGGCAAAATCTCGTATCGGGTTGATATGCCCCATCACTTGAAGATACATTCGGTCTTCCATGCAAGTCAATTGAAACCGTATTTTGAAGACATGGAAGACAAGGAGTAGGGGCAGACCGGGAGAGCTCAAATATTCATTACTCTACCAGCTATGGACAAACAAATCGAGGCAATTATCGATCATCAGCTGGTTCGCGGCAAGGGCTGGAACAATTCGAGCTCGCAGTTCCTTGTCCATTGGAAAGGAATCGCACCGGAGGAGGCAACGTGGGAGAAGTACGAGGACTTGTGGCAGTTCCGCGACAAAGTCCATTCTTATTTGCAGGTGTGTGGCGCTGAGGTCGTCGCCAAATCAAGTGAGGGGCGTGTACCACCTCGCAAGGAGCTACATTAAATTTCAGCAGTTCCACGGGCGAGGCAGATTCGTCGGGTCTCAAACGACGTACATATTTTATTCCAACTTTTGAAGACAACTTGGAGACCCTTGAAGAGCATGTAGGAGCCTTGACTTTCAGCCAAGAATGGGCCCCAACAGAGGGGACAAGGCTGACTTGAGTTAAGGGACACTCCACCTTGTCCCATCTTACCTTTGACTTGTAAATACACTCTTGTAGCCCTTTTCCTTTGGGAACTTGTTCCCCAACGTTTTTAGCTTTGTTTTTAAAGCTTTTAGACATATATTGTAGTGGTTCACTTGTATGTAGGACACTTAGGGAAAATATCAAGAAAATTGGCACTTGCCTCCTAAAGCTTACTCTTTTTTATTTCTTTCTAGTTGGCTGTTTGTTGTGGACTGCTAGGGACGTTTTAGCTGCTGCGTTTCAGTACGCATTTGTGTTAGGACTGAGCTTATGAGGAGCTGTGCAAGCCCTCCTTCGCTGTCCCATGAGACCTTAGAAAATAGGCCCGTGACATTTATCCTACAATGACAATGTAGTTCTGGAACTTGGGTTATTTGAAACTCGTGTTTATTCGGTGTTAAATAGTCCTCCAAAATAATTTGTATATACTTATATTATCATAAATGGATAAACTATCTGTTTGTCTGAGTCAAAAGACACTTTGATCAAAATAGTTCCTTGGAACAAAATTTGATGTAAAATCTTACTATGTTTTATCAAAGCTGAAATGTACTTTATTTAAAAAATGACTATGATTTCTTTATGAAATTATGCACTTGAGGCAAATTATATTTTCTTGAAACTCTTTTTGAAATATTGCTTTAAAACTTGTAATATAATTTACTAATGAAAAAATGCATATAAAATATTATGACAAGGTATTTCAAATTCTAAATTTTCGTCGTGCCTTAATTTTCAAATTGACACTGTATTTCAAGAATTTTTTAGACTCCGCATGAGGTGTATTTTGGATAATGGTAGATTAGGTCGTTATATTAGATACCACTTTACCCTTCATTTATCCCAAATGATTATTAGGGTAGAAAGGATGACAAAATGGCCATAGAAGATCACCGCCTAATTTGACAATGACGAGAGAGAATTTCAACTCCACGTGAATCTAATAAAACTACAACATCCTATGTACCCAAGAATATCAGAATAGGAAATTCAAACGAACGAAACCACCAAAAAAATTCTCCCCCGTCCACTTAATTGAACCCCGCTACAGTAGGCATAATGACGCTATAAGGGCGCCGCTATAGCAACTTAACGCTGATCGAAATTTCGAATAAGAGGGAGAGGAATGATTTTTTCCTATTTCTCTCTTTCACTCTCTTAAACTCACTTCCCTCTCTCCCTATCACTCTTTCTCGAACAATAAAACTAAGGTAACTATCACATTTTCTATTCTTCTTACTTCATTTTACACATACTAATTATTGCATGGTAGAGATCGATTGAGTAAAATAAAGTTGGATTGGTTTTTAGAATTGTTGAAATATTTTATCTTATTGAAATTGTTGAAGCATTACATTTAAAACACTACTACAACGTTCTAAGAGTAATCATTAGGAAATATAGAATCGAAAACGAGTCCGAAATGGTGGCGAAATTGAAGGGTTGTTCTTGGTTAGATACCTAGATGAAAACATGAATTAGGAGATAGCATACCAAAATTCTTGTATATCTTGGTAGCAGGGTACTTTAGGAACACTGATTTGTAACAAAATTGATAAAAAAAATGATTTTGAGCCAAGGGGAGCCATTGACACACCATTAAAGGCGGGGGATGATGAAGGTCGCTATTGCGGCCTTCATTTTGCTATAGCGGGATTATTTCAGCTATAGCGGCTCCGCCATAGCAGAATGCTGCGGGAAGTAGCCTCCTAATCCGGTGCAAAGATGAATTTTTCTCTGAATGTCGTTCCTATGAATTTTTATGAGTTATATTCCAACGATTCACGTATTTTGCAGGTTTGACAATAGTTGGGATAGATATATGGATTACTGAAGGATGAGTTTTTGCATCAAGAGGGCTTTTCACATACGCGGAGTGGTGGAGAAGGCGAGAGCTTTCTGTAATTATATCCAGGATTTCAGCTGAGATCCACTAGTTGAGGCTCTTCCCGTTGTTTGCTCAGGATGGTTGAGGGAGTTCTATGCCCTACTCCTGACTGTTATTTGGGATTCCCCAACCTTACCCTCCGCATCCAAGAGGTGGAGGTTGCTGTGGATGTCTAGGCGGTGAATATGGTTATGGGGGTACCAAATGTTCCCAAAGACATATACACGACCAATCTTAAAGTGAATAGATATAGGATGACTACGAGATTCAGTGGTCGATGAGGTGTATTGGGTAAGGTCTATTGGCCAACTTCTTAGGGCATTACTAGTACTTACTTTTCTCCAGATGCACAAAGGTAGTTGGCACTGATAGGCCGGAGGATTCATCCATCAATTAATCTTACGGATGTGACTTATCCCCGGGATCTTGTGGTGGCCTATGCTATTATAGGGATCCAACATAATATGAGAGTATAAATAGTGTCCAAATGGAAGGACTTCTACATGGCAACAAGAAGGGCCCTTTCTCCCAAAATAATGTCCCAACTTTAGAGCCAAGTATGGGTAACTAAGGATGAAACTGGTAGGGTAGAAGAGATTGACCCCCAATTTAACTTCCTACTGGTGATGAAGCTACCTTTTGTAGAGCAAAAAAGAATGAGAGTAGGTTAAGCAGAGAGCAACCAGGTTGTCACAAGTTTGGGTGAAGAGGATGGCAATGATGCTGAGGATGATGCCCCTCCTTCCCATACCCGAAACCCACTCTCTGGCAACCGCGCAAAGGAGGATTTGACTATCGTTATGAGGTTCGTGCGAGGCGCCAATGCCGAAGCTAACTCCTCTCTCCCTCCACTCATGAGTTTGCAACACTCTGTAGGGATCTGGCTTGGGAGAGAAGGAAAAACATCGAGTGGGACTGCCTACTATCTAGAATATAGAAGACTGTTAATGCTATTTTCACCTGCATTGCCTCTAAGCAGGAGGTTCCCCAGCTCACATCGAAGGACTTTTAGGAGTTTCTATTCCTAAGCGAGGCGTGGGCAAGTGATCAAGATCTAGATGATTTCATGACTTTCAATTAGGACCCCCCATATTTTGGATTTTCCCCATTTGGGCATGTAAGATATCTTTTCCTTACTTTCCATTTTGTTAGCACACAAATTCTTGTATTTAACTAGTTAATCACCAATGATGAATGCTAAGGTTGTTGTTTTTATATAATTCTATCATTTCTGCATTGGTATGAACTTGAAAGAGCGAATTTAAACATCTTGAAAATGAAAGGCGAAACATGAGAAAATAGGGTAGGGATTTTGTCCTGCCCTGCCCGCTATAATAGCTGAAACACCGCTATAGCAGAAAAATTCCTGCTATAGCGGGAGCGCTGTAACAGGCCAGTCCCTTTATGGAGGCCCCGACGAGGTCAACCTAGAAATTTAGAATTTATGCAAATTTCCCCCATTACCAATATAATACTAACTCTTGGAATGCAACCATGCTTCTAAAATAACCCCAAGATCATTTTTAGACACTTATAATACAGGCTTTGCATAATGGCTTGAATATAATACCAAGATCATTCCCAACAATACATGGTTAAGAACTTAGTACCACATGATCATAAAACTAGTCCCGACTTACACCAAAACTTGTGCCTCATATCACTGTGACCCCCCATAACTAGAAAGAACTAGAAAGAAGTTAAAAATTGGAAATAATCATTTTTAGAAACAACATAAAAATCTGGAAAATAGTTAAGTATGTTAAGTTGAGTTTTTGGTCAAATTCAAACGACCATAACTCCTAGCTCAGGATGAGTTAGGTGTATTTCCAGATATCGTAGGAAAGATCTTGGAATAATCTTTCCAACGCCGCCGAGTTTTTGCGATTCCAAGTTCTTCTGGATGAGGTATGCCCATTGGAAGTTGGTTGTACAAATAAGGAAATGTCCAATCCGGATTTTTGAAAGGCATTATGGTATTTTACTTACCCAATTATTTTATTTTGTTTTTGGGTAATTAATTGGGGTCAAATAAGATTTTAGTTAGTTTTAGAAAAGTTGAAGTTCACGCTAGGGTTTGGAGAAAAGAGAAAAGAGGAGAAATGAGAAGAAAGTTCAAGATTCGTCGTCTTTGTAAGGAATCACTTGTGGATTTTGTCAAGGGGTAATCCCTACGAGGTATGTTGGATCACATAGCGTTGGTTCCATTCACCCACACGGCAAACATGTTTAATTCAACGTATTTTCGTCCTAAAAAGATTGAGAATTTGATGTTCTTGATAGTTGTTCTTGAATTACTTTCGTTCTTGAACATGAGTTGAGATTAAGGAGTTTCTTGTTATTAAAGTGTTGTTTCATTGATTTGTTTGACTTAGATTTTGTGTATAGGTCTTGGGTATCTGATACTAAAGTGAATTTGAGAAAAGGAATCAGAATTAATCGATTAGACCAAAAGTTTGTCACTTTTTGCCTGAAGGAACAGATGGCGCAACGTGCCCCCATAGCTTCAGGCACGCTGGGGCGGCGAGCCAGCAATGTGCCATTTTGGAGCCCCAGTAAGTTTGAGGTGGTGTGGCGCGCCCAGGATGCACCCAAATCATCGTTTTTCACCAGTTTTTCTTCGTTCAGCCTATTTAAGTCCTTCTAAAGTGTACTAACACTTTCCATTGATTCTAACTACTCTAAATGACTTCTAAACACCTAGAAATCATCCAGAAACATGAATCATAACCTTGAATCCATAAATTGAAATTCAAGGAAAGTTAAGAGCCAAGTCTAGAAAGTTGTTAGAGTCTTTTCAAGAAGTCTTTTGCAAATGCTTTTAACTTTGTTTCAAGACTTAAAGTTCAAGTTGAGTAAAGAGTAAAGATTGAAGTTCATTACTTCAAAAGTATATGGGGACTATGTATTCCCAAAGAGTTTAATATGTTTTCACATTTAAATAAGAACGGAAACTGAGATTTCCAAAAAGCCTTTGAGCTAGTCTTTAGAAAAGAGTAATCGCTTTCTAAATGAAGCAAGAGAGGAAACTTTGATTTCCAAGATAGCCTTTGAGGTAAGTTTTTGAGCAATTATCTCAAATCACAGAAAGAAGTATGTTTTTAAACATAAGAGCTAGTATCATATTTTGAGTGTAGTATTGAGCACCGATATGGGGGAGAGTTCAGACAACTCACAACCCCCATAAACTATGTAGCCACCATGGGTAGAAAAGGGTCATACTTTTTAGATGATTCCTTTAGTGCTTTTTAGCATAGACTAGTGGATCTACTTAGTAGTTCAGGTTCTATACCCTCGGCAAGGTATAGGACGACCCTGGCAGCGTGAGGCTAAATAATGTATCATCACAATAGCTCTTAAGTGATGGTTGTCGGTTAGAGAAACTCCCACAGAAGTAATTGTATTCTTATATACACAGTTTATTGTATTTTTACATACATTTATGAGTTATATGCATCTTTGCATACACACAGAGTTGATATCATGTTTGAAAACAACTTTTCTTTATATTGCACTTGTTTTAAACTGCTTTATATTGAAATAAGTTCAATTATGTTGAGTTGAGTTGAGCCAAGTATGTTCTTCAGATTTCTTTCAAGCTTATGTCTTGTTTTAGAATTCCCTCGCATACTCGTACATTCAATGTAATGATGCCATTTGGCCTGCATCTTATTATGATGCAGACACAGGTAACCAGGATCAGTATCCAGCGCATCGTTGATCCAGTTGAGCACTCAGAGTCTGTGGTGAGCTTCCTTACTTTTCGGAGGATCCATGTTATTGCTTTCAGTTTTATTACTAGTTCATGTGAATGTCGTGGGTCTTGTCCCGACATCCATCTTAGTTGTTTAGAGGCTTTACACACAGTCAGATGTTAGTTTTTTAGTCTTTTCATTGTCATTATCTTATGTTGAGACTTGAGTTTTTCTTAATAGCTAGTTGAATGTTCCTTTATAACAATCCAGTTTATTACATAGATTTATCTTTGTTGAGTTAAGTCTTATGCTCAGTAAGTAAGCTAGGGCAAGGGTTCTCTTGGGGCCAGCAATGGTTCTCGAGTGCCAGCTACATCCGGGGTGTAGGCTTGAGGCGTGACAAACTTGGTATCAGAGCACAGAGTTCAAGAGTCCTAGGGAGTCTATGAAGCCGTGTCTAGATAGTCCTATTTATTGGTGTGAAGCGCGCCACATCTATAATTAGGAGGCTATAAAATATAGGAAATTCCTTCACTTCCTTCATACTAATTTCGTGCGTTAGAGTTTTATCTCTAAAAAGTTTCTTTCTAACTCGTGCTTGCGCGTAACCGATTGTGAGTTGGGCTATGGTTGAGACTGTCTTTATGGGGCGTTTCTTTCCCCGTGAGCTAAGAGAAGCAAATAGATGGTTGTTGACATGAGGAGTGGGATGAGTTTATTCGTTGTTGGGTTGACTCGTCTGTTAAGTAAGGAAAGTAAGGCAGCCATGCTAATAGGTGACATGGGCACAACAATGTTGATGATACATGTGCAACAAGTCAAGGAGAACAAGCTGAAGGATAGAGAAGAGTTTAAGAATAAGAGGGCTAAGACATCAGGGAATGAATCCGGGTAGCAAAAGAGTAATGAGAACCGGTCTTCTTCCCAACATAAGCAGAAATGACCTGCACCAAGGAACAAAAGTGAGTACAATAGTCAGAATTTCAGAGCCAAGCCTGCCTATTCCCAGGGTAGTATGGCGCAACGGGGTAGTGAGCCTCATGCCTGCGCTAAATGTGGTAGAAACCACTCAGGTACATGTCGTGAGGGTTCTATTGGTTGTTTCAAGTGTGGTCAGAATGGGCATTTCATGCGAGAGTGCCCAAAGAACAAACAGGGTAATGGTAATGGGGGCAATAGAGCCCAGTCTTCTTCAGTTGCTCCACCAGACAAAGCTGCACCTAGAGGGGCTACTTTTGGTACTGGTGGAGGATCAAACCGCCTATATGCTATCACCAGTCTCCAAGAGCAAGAGGATTCGCCGGATGTTGTCACTGGTATGATCCAAGTCTTTAACTCTAATGTTTATGCTTTACTAGACCCTGGAGCGAGTTTATATTTTGTAACTCCTTATGTTGCGATGAATTTTGATGTTATTCCTAAGAAACTTAGTAAACCCTTCAGTGTTTCTACACCTATTGGTCAGTCTATTCTAGCAGAGAGAGTCTATTGTGATTTTCCCATTTTTGTCAATCACAAGAGTACCATAGCTGATTTAGTTGAGTTAGACATGGTAGATTTTGATGTCATTCTTGGTATGAACTGACTTTATGCCTGTTATGTATCAATAGATTGTAAAACTCGAGTAGTCAAGTTCCAGTTTCCTAGTGAACCAGTTATAGAGTGGAATAGCAGTTCAACAGTGCCTATGGGTCATTTTATTTTGTACCTTAAGGCAAGAAAGTTAGTTCCAATGGGCGTGTTTATCACTTAGTCCGAGTTAATGACTCTAGTATTGAGATACCTCATATTCAGTCAGTTCTAGTAGTAAGAGAGTTTCGAGAAGTCTTTCCATATGATCTTCCCGGAGTCCCTCCTGAGAGAGAAATAGACTTCGATATAGATATTCTTCCTAATACTCGTCCTATATCTATTCCGTCATATAGAATGGCACTAACATAGTTGAAAGAGTTAAAAGAGCAGTTGAAAGATCTTTTAGAGAAAGGTTTTATTCGACCAAGTGTCTCACCTTGGGGCACCCCGGTCTTATTTTTTAGGAAGAATGATGGTTCTCTTAGGATATGTATAGATTACCGTCAGTTGAACAAGGTTACCATCAAGAATAAATATCCTCTTCCGAGAATTGATGATCTTTTCGATCAACTTTAGGGTGCCACTTGTTTCTCTAAGATAGATCTCAGATCTGGCTACCATCAGTTGAAGGTAAGGGAATGTGATATTCCAAAGACAAAATTCAGGACCCATTATGGTCATTATGAGTTTCTGGTCATGTCCTTTGGTTTGACCAATGCGCCTGCAACATTTATAGATCTTATGAATAGAGTTTTCAAACCTTATTTAGATATTTTTGTTATCTTCTTCATTGATGACATACTAATTTATTCAATGAATGAATAAGATCATGTTAGTCATTTCAGAATATTTCTTCATACTCTGAAAGATAGAGAGTTGTATGCCAAGTTCTCTAAGTGTGAGTTTTGGCTTGAGTCTGTGGCATTCTTAGGCCACATTGTGTTTGGAGAGGGAATTAAAGTTGATACTCAGATAATTGAGGCAGTGCAGAATTGGCCTAGACCCACATCTCCAACTGATATTAGGAGTTTCTTAGGTTTGGTTGGCTATTATAGAAGGTTCGTAGAGGGGTTCTCATCCATTTCATCCCCTTTGACCAAGTTAAGTCAGAAAACAGTGAAGTTTCAATGGTTTGAAGGTTGTGAGAAAAACTTTCAGGAATTGAAAAAGAGGTTAACTACTCCCCTAATTTTGACATTACCAGATGGTACGCAAGGCTTTGTTGTCTATTGTGATGCATTTAGAGTTGGTTTGAGTTGAGTATTAATGTAGAATGGCAAGGTTATAGCTTATGCATCCAGATAGTTGAAAGTTCATGAGAAGAATTACCCAACCCATGACTTAGAGTTGGCTGCTGTAGTATTTACTTTGAAGATATGGAGTCATTATTTGTATGGTGTTCATGTTGATATATTCACTGATCACAAGAGCCTTCAATATGTGTTCACTCAGAAGGAGCTTAATCTCAGACAAATGAGGTGGTTAGAACTACTCAAGGATAATGACATGAGTATTATTTACCACCCAGGTAAGGCTAATGTGGTTACTGATGCTTTAAGCAGGTTATCTATGGGTAGTACCACCCATGTTGAGGAAGAAAAGTGAGAGTTAGCGAAAGATGTGCATAGACTTGCAAGCTTAGGAGTCTGACTAATGGACTCCACAGAAGGAAGAATAGTGGTGATGAATAGGGATGAATCATCATTTTTCTTAAATTGAAGGCAAATGTTCATAAGCAAAAAGTAATAGCTTTTGAACAAGGAGGAGATAGTGTATTGATGTATCAAGGTAGATTGTGTGTGTCAAGGGTGGATGAACTCCAAGAGAGGATCATGCAGGAATCTCATAGCTCCAGATATTCCATCCATCCGGGTTCCATAAAGACTTATTGTGACATGAGAGAAGTGTATTGGTGGAATAGCATAAAGAAGGGCATTGCAGAGTTTGTTGCTAAGTGTCCAAATTGCCAACAAGTTAAAGTAGAGCATCAAAGGCCTGGTGGTATGACTCAGAATATAGAACTTCCAGAATAGAAGTGGGAAATGATTAATATGGATTTCATTACAGGTTTTCCAAGGTCTCGCAAAGAGCATGATTCGATTTGGGTGATTGTTGATAGAATGACAAAATCAACCCACTTTTTACCGGTAAAGACTACCCATTCAGCAGAGGATTAGGCCAGGTTATATATTCAAGAGGTAGTAAGACTTCATGGAGTCCCTGTTTTGATTATATCAAATAGAGGTGCACAATTTACTGCACAGTTTTGGAAGTCATTCCAAAAAGGCTTGGGTTCAAAGGTGAACTTAAGTACTACCTTTCATCCTCAAACAGATGGGCACGCAGAGCGCACTATTTAGACCTTAGAGGATATGTTGAGGGCTTGTGTGATTTATTTCAAGCGTAATTGGGATGATCACCTACCTCACATCGAGTTCGCTAACAACAATAATTACCACTTTAGCATCCAGATGGCTCCTTATGAAGCTCTTTATGGGAAAAGATGCAGATTTCCTATTGGATGGTTTGAAGTTGGTAAAGCAGGGTTGATAGGACCAGATTTAGTTCATCAAGCTATGGAGAAGGTGAAAGTGATTCAAGAGAGGTTGAAAACGGTGCAGAGTCGTCAGAAATCCTACACTGATGTTAAGAGAAGGGAGTTAGAGTTTGAAGTAGATGATTGGGTATACTTGAAAGTGTCACCCATGAAAGGTGTTATGAGATTTGGTAAGAAGGGGAAGCCTAGTCCCCGGTATATTGGCCCTTACAGAATATCCAAGAGGGTTGGTAATGTAGCTTATGAGTTGGAGCTACCATAAGAGTTAGCCGTGGTCCATCCAGATTTTTGAAGGGCATTATGGACTTTTCCTTACCCAATTATTTTATTTCATTTTTGGGTAATTAATTGGGGTCAAATAAGATTTTAGTCAATTTTAGAAAAATTGAAGTTCACGCTAGGGCTTGGAGAAAAGAGAAAAAAGGAGAAAGGAGAAGAAAGTTCAAGATTCGTCGTCTTTGTAAGAAATCACTTGTGGATTTCGTCAAGGGGTGATCTCTACGAAGTATGTGAGATCACATAGCATTGGATCCATTCACCCACACACCAATCATGTTTAATTCAGCGTATTTTCGTCTTAAAAAGATTGAGAATTTGATGTTCTTGATAGTTGTTCTTGAATTACTTTCATTCTTGAACATGAGTTGAGATTAAGGAGTTTCTTGCTATTTAAGTGTTGTTTCCTTGAGTTGTTGAGTTAGATTTTGTGTATAGGTCTTGGGTATCTGATACTAAAGTGAATTTGAGAAAAGGAATCGAAATTAATCGATTTAAGATCAGAAAACGAGACCAAAAGCTCATCACTTTTTGCCTGAAAGAACAGTTGGTGCGATGCACCCCCATAGTACCAGGCAGGCTGGGCGGCGCGCCAGCAGTGTTCCATTTTTGAGCCCCAGTAAGTTGGGGCTCCTGGGATGCGCCCAAATCGTCGTTTTTCACCAGTTTTTCATCGTTCAACCTATTTAAGTCCTTCTAAAGTGTACTAACACTTTCCATTGATTCTAACTACTCTAAATGACTTCTAAACACCTAGAAATCATCCAGAGACATGAATAATAACCTTGAATCCATAAATTTAAATTTAAGGAAAGTTAAGAGCCAAGTCTAGGAAGTTCTTAGAGTCTTTTCAAGAAGTCTTTTGCACATGCTTTTAACTTTGTAATAAGACTTAAATTTCAAGTTGAGTAAAGATTGAAGTTCATTTCTTCAAAAGTATATAGGAACTATGTATTCCTAAAGTGTTTAAAATGTTTTCACATTTAAATAAGAATGGAAACTGAGATTTCCAAAGAGCCTTTGAGCTAGTTTTCAGAAAAGAGTAATCGCTTTCTAAATGAAACAAGAGAGGAAATTTTGATTTCCAAGATAGCCTTTGAGGTAAGTTTTTGAGCAATTATCTCAAATCACAGAAAGAAGTATGTTTTTAAACATAAGAGCTAGTATCATATTTTGGGAGTAGTATTGAGCACCGATATGGGGGAGAGTTCAGACAACTCACAGCCCCCATAAACCATGTAGCCACCATGGGTAGAAAAGGATCATATATTTTAGATGATTCCTTTAGTGCTTTTTAGCATAAACTAGTGGATCCACTTAGTAGTTCAGGTTTTATGCCCTCGGCAAGGTATACGACGACCCTAGTAGCGTGAGGCAAAATGTTGTATCATCACAATAGTTTTTAAGTGATAGTTGTTGGTTAAAGAAACTCCCACATAAGTAATTGTATTCTTCTATACACAATTTATTGTATTTTTACATACATTTCAGAGTTATATGTATCTTTGCATACACACAGAGTTGACATCATGTTTTAAAACAACTTTTCTTTATATTGCACTCGTTTTAAACTGCTTTATATTGAAATGAGTTCAGTTATGTTGAGTTGAGTTGAGCCAGGTAAGTTCTTCAGATTCCTTTCAAGCTTATGTCTTGTTTTAGAATTTCCCTCGCATACTTGTACATTTAATGTACTGATGTCATTTGGTCTGCATCTTATTATGATGCAGACACATGTAACCAGGATTAGTATTGAAATGACCCAAAAAGTTCTTAAAAATGTGTTTCGGAAGTTACCGGAAACTTGTTTAGCTATATATAAAAAAATCTGTTTCGTTTTTCAAAAATCCGACTTCATATTCTTGTTTAGGGGGTCAAATTGAGTGGGAAATGGGTCTAACCCAAATTTTAGAGCAACAGTATCAAAATCCGAAATTTCCA
>JAJOOR010042106.1:0-10491 GCA_036250505.1 Solanum acaule
TAGGTCTATTCATAATAAGAGAATCAAGAAACTGACTGAATTCTAGGGACCTAATGGGCGAAAGGAACCCACTAGTGAAATCCCACATACCTGGTGACGAATTCCACGGAGAAATCTTTTGATTTCGTGGCTGGAACTGAAGGAACCTTGGTGCGTTCTTGAACTAGGGTTCTTGACCTTTTTCTCCTCTCTTTCTTCTAATTTTCTAAGTTTGATTAATGATTTTGACTAAGGTAAGTTCGAGTTATGTTTCTAGGCTTAAACTGAATAAAACCTCATGATTTAGAGTTTAAACGACGTATCTTAGGGGTTAAACGAAATAGGAAAAGACCAAAAGACCCCTGAATTAACTGCTGTCGGAGTGACCTACGGGCCATAGGTCAATCTACGGTTCGTAGATTGCGTCCGTAAGTCAAGCCTGCTCGACAGGCCTTCACTAAAACGAGCATAACTTTTTACTCGGAGGTCGGAATTTAGCAAACTTAGTGGCGTTGGAAAGATAATTCAATTATCTATCATATCATAGGTCATGGGACATACAATTATTTTTGTGCTAACAGTTATGACCATCTGAAGTTGATCCATCAACAATTTTCAGCTAATTGGCTGCTGATCCTCACCTACGTTTAGACTTACGAACCGTGGATCGATTGACGGTCCGTGCTGGTCAAACGTTAATCGGGACTGAAGCTGGGCTTTTGGGGCATCGATTAACGGACACGAACTACGGTCCGTGACCTGACCTACGGACCGTAAGTCTGGCCGTGGGTCAACACTTAGCCAAATTTTTGACTGAGTTCTGGGGAAGTTTCTGTCACGAACCACGGACCTGCAGGACGAACCGTGAGTCCATCTACGGTCCGTGGATGGTGTCTGTGAGTGCCACCTGTAACATCAGAAATCTGCAATCTGGTTTATTTTTGGATATGGGGTGTTACAGAAATGAACAAAATTCTTGAACTACTATTGTCTATATATCTATGAAGTATCTAATACTATAAGGGATGTTGGTACAACACCCCCGATCATCCTAATAAAATTGGAATGATAAAACATAAAGAAGGGATCCTCTGGAAGCTAAGAGGCTCACCATACAACTCTGGAACTCGATTGGATCAACGAAGCGCTGGTTGATGATCTTGGTTACCTCTGCATCATGAAAGATGTAGGACAAATGGTTTCAGTACATGCAAGGGGAAATTTAAAACATGACATAAGCTTGAACTGGAACAGAAGAAACAACTTACCTCATCTCAGCTCGACTCAACCTCAACTCATTTCAATATAAAACATAACAATAAATGCAATATAAAGAAAGCTTTTAAAACAGTAGGTAGCAGCTCAATGTATTGGAAAAATACAATATACCTCAGTTTGTATGTAAAAATACAAAATAAACTTTGTTTGGGAGATTCTCTAACCGACAACCATCACTATGAGCTATGTGATGATACAATGTCTCACCCACACTGCCAGAACTGTCATATACCTTGCTGGGGTATAGAACTGCACAACTAAGTAGATCCACTAAGCTATGCTTAAAATGCAATAAAGAATCATCTAAAAAGTATGATCCTTTCTACCATGTTGGCTACATGGTTTATGGGGGCAGCGAGTTGTATGAACTCTCCCTCATATCGGTGCTCAATACTACTCCAAAAATATAACTTAGCTCATATGCTTTTTTTTAAAAAGAATTTCCTTATCCTCAACTCTGAGATTATTACTCAAAATTTTCTCTAAAACGAGATAGTACTCAAAACTCCTCATGAACTCTTTTGAAAATCGGTGTTTCCTTTCATCTTAAATGTAAAAACATTTGCTCTTTGGAATACTTAGTTCTCATATATCATTTTAATCAAAATAAACACAACTATATTCTTCCTCAAACTCAAATTCTCAAGTCTTAAAACAAGTTTTAAAAGATTGTAAAAAGACTTAAATGACTCGAAGAACTCTCAAGACTTGACCCTTAACTCTACCTTGAATTTGAATTATGAATTCAAGGGTTATGATTTATGTTATAAATGATATCTAGATGTTTAGATGTATTTTAGATTATGCATATCAATTAGAAAACATAGGTATTATTCGAGGGAACTCAAACGGAAAGAAGGACGAAAGGGTAGGGGACCTAGCGACCCTCGCGCACTGAGTGGAGTAGGGCGCCAACCCCTAAAATATAACAGGTGGGTTGGGGTGCACTGAGTGACGCAGCACCCAGGGACCTACCACAGACACTTTCTTGGGGCGCACTGAGTGGCGCGGCGCCCCCACCCCTTTCTTAGGTTTTTGACGAATTTTCTTGTTTTATTTTCATGTCTAACTCCTCTAGAATCGAATGATTTCCCTCAAAAAATTTTGTATTCTAAGAACCAACATAATTACAATGAAATCATATGTAAATTAGTCAAGAACAATACTCAAACCCAAGATTCTCATCGCAAGAACTCAACGAAACTTAAAGAATAGATCACAAGCTTCAAGAAAGTCATCAAGAACTCAACTTTATCAATCTTTATGGATGTATTCAAATATGTAAATCACGATTGGCATGCGGGTGAACGAATGCAATACTATGAAAGCTCACATACCTCTTAGGGATCGAACCATTGGTGAAATCCCGCAACAAAACTAAAAAATCTTGACGAACGCCTTGAACTTTTCTCCTTTTCTTCTCTTCTTGAACCCTCTCAAAACCCTAAGCGTATTTAGATTTATGAAAACTGACCCAAATCAGATTTGACCCCAAAATATTACTAAAAGTCATTTTAATCTGATTAGGTAAGGAAAAGACCAAAATACCCTCATATTTTCGGGTAACTTTCCTTAACTGGAAAGGCTAACTTCAAACGGGCATATCTCCCTCATACGATCTCGAAATTTAGCAAACTTGGTGGTGTTGGAAAGAGGATTTTAAGACCTTTCATTTGATATCTTATGGTCCACCTAAATCATCCTGTACTGAAAGTTATGGTCATTTGAGGTTGACAACTCACAACATAAGCATAACTTGTAAAATTTCAGATTTGGCTCTTTCCAAATTAGTTCTTTCTATTTTTAGCTCTTTCTAAGGAGGGATGTTATAATATCTCCACCTTGGGAATATTCATCCTCGAATGAGATTACTTTAAGTAGAAATGAGGGAGGAAACATTTATACCCAACTCAAACACCCAATATGTAATATATAACACAACACATCAACTTAAAGAGTACTAAGAAAAGAATTAGTACCTTGATTTGAAGCTTATCTAGGAGTACAGAGATGTGGGTATATCTTCTTCATATCCTCCTCAGCCTTCCATGTAGCTTTCTCAACAAATTGATTCCTCCATAAGACCTTGACTGATGCTACCTTCTTGGTTCTCAACTGGCGAACCTGACGATCCAAAATCTGAACGGGAATCTCCTAATAAGATAGGTTGTCCTTAATACCAATATTTTCAGTCGGTATAATAAGTGAAGGATCGCACATACACTTCTTCAACATTGAAATGTGAAATATCGGATAGACCGCTGCTAACTCTTGCGGTAGTTTCAACTCATAGGCTACATTGCCAATCCTCTTGGGTATCCTGTAAGGACCAATATACCGGTAACTGAGCTTTCCCTTCTTACCAAATCTCATAACACCCTTCATGGGTGAAACCTTCAAATAAACCCAATCATCCACCTCAAACTCTAAGTCTCTTCTCCTAACATCAGTATAGGATTTCTGACGGCTTTGCGTTGTTTTCAACCCTTCTTGAATGATCTTTACTTTCTCCATGGCTTGATGAACTAAGTCTGGTCCTATCAACCCAGCGTCACCAACCTCAAATCATCCAATAGGAGATCTACATCTTATCCCATAAAGGGCCTCATAGGGAGCCATCTGGATGCTAGAGTGATAACTATTGTTGTAAGCAAATTCGATGAGAGGTAAGTGATCATCCCAATTACCCTTAAAATCAATCACACATCCCTTAACATATCCTCTAAAGTCTGAATTATACGCTCTGCTTAACCATCAGTCTGAGCATGGAAATAATTACTCAAATTTACCTTCGAACCCAAGCCTTTCTGGAAAGACTTCTAGAATTGTGCGGTGAATTGCGCACCTCTATCTGAAATGATGGACACCGCAACTCCATGAAGTTTGATTACCTGTTGAATATATAACTTAGCATAGTCATCTGCTGAAAAGAAAGTCTTTACCGATAAGAAATGGGTTGATTTAGTAATCCAGTCTACAATCACCTAAATCGAATCATGTTGTATGCGAGACCGCGGTAAACTAGTAATCCATATTGATCACCTCCCACTTCCATTCCGAAAGTTCTATGTTCTAAGCCATACCACCAGGCCTCTGGTGCTCTACCTTGACTTGTTGGCAATTCAGGCACTTAGAAACGAAATTTGTAATACTCATCTTCATACTACTCCACCAATAGACTTCTCTCAAGTCAATATACATCTTTGTGAAACCCGGATGGATAGAATATCTGGAGCTATGAGATTCCTCCATGATCCTCTCTTGAAGTTCATCCACCCTTAGCATACACAATCTACCTTGATACCTCAATACACCATCTCCCCTTTGTTCAAAACCCATCACTTTCTGCTTATGAACATTTGCCTTCAATTCACGCAAAATAGGGTCTTGATCTTATTTCTCTTTCACTTTGAGCACTAGCGATGATTCAGTCCCATTCATCACCACTACTCCTCTTTTATTGGAATCCATTAACCGGACTCCCAATCATGCAAGTCTATGCACATCTTTTGCTAACTCTCTTTTGTCTTCCTCAAAATGGGTCGTACTACCCATAGAAAGTCTGCTCAAAGCATTAGCAACAACATTATCCTTACCTGGGTGATAGAGAATACTTATGTAATATTCCTGGAGTAACTCCAAAACCTCTCTGTCTGAGATTAAGCTCTTTTTGACTAAATACATATAGAAAACTCTTTTGATCGGTGAACACATCGACATGAACACCATAAAGATAGTGACGTCATATTTTCAAAGCAAATACTACAACAGCCAACTCTAGATCATGGGTTGGGTAATTCCTCTCGTGAATCTTAAGTTGTTTGGAGGCAACCTTGCCATTCTACATTAATACACAACCCAGTCCAACTTTGGACGCATCACAATACACAACAAAACCTTACGTACCCTCCGATAAGGTTAACACTGGGTAATAGTCAACCCAGTTTTCAATTCCTCAAAGCTCTTCTCACAAGCATCCGACCAATAAAAATTTGTTGTCTTCTGAATCAACTTAGTCAACGAGGATGAAATAGATGAAAACCCCTTAACAAACCTCCTATAATAGCCAACCAATCCCAAGAAACTCATAATATAAGTTGGAGATGTGGGTCTAGGCCAGTTCTGCACTGTCTCTATCTTTTGAGTGTCAACTCGAATCCAATCACCTGAAATAATGTGGCCCAAGAATGCCACATAATCAAGCCAAGATTCACACTTAAAGAATTTAGCATACAACTCTCTATCCTTGAGAGTTTGAAGAACTACTCTGAGATGACTAGCATGATCTTCCTCATTCCTCGAATAAATTAGAATGTCATCAATGAACACGATAAAGAACATATCTAGATACGGCTTAAACACTATGTTCATAAGTTCCATGAACGTTGCAGGAGCATTAGTCAAACCAAAAGACATGACTAGGAACTCATAATGACCATAGCGGGTCCTGAATGTTGTCTTAGGGATGTCAATCTCTCTTACTGTCAATTGATGATATCTAGATCTGAGGTCTATCTTAGAAAAAACAAGTGGCACCCTGAAGTTGATAAAAAAGATCATCAATTCTCGAAAGAGGATACTTATTCTTGATAGTAACCTTGTCAATTGGCGATAATCCATATACATCCTAAGTGAATCATCTTTCTTCCTCACAAATAAGATAGGAGTGCCACAAGGTAAGACACTTGGTCAAATGAAGTCTTTCTCAAGAAGGTATTTCAACTATTATCTTAACTCTTTCAACTCAGCTGGAGTCATTCTATATGGCGGAATAGAGATAGGACAAGTATTAGGAAGAATATCTATACCGAAGTCTATTTCTCTCAAGAGGGACTCCAGGAAAATCATCTGGAAAGACCTCTAGAAACTCACTAACAACTAGAAGTAACTTAATATGTGGTGTCTCAACACTAGAGTCATTAACTCAGACTAAGTGATAGATGTACCCCTTGGAAACTAACTTTCTCGCCTTAAGGTACGAAATAAAACGACCCTTAGGCACTGTTGAACTACTCCTTCATTATATAACTGTCTCATTAAGAAACTGGAACTTAACTACTCGAGTTCTACAATCGACTGAGTCAAACAAGCATAAAGCCAGTCCATACCTAGAATGACATCAAAATCTACCATGTCTAACTTGACTAAGTCAGCCATGGTGTCCTTGTGATTGACAGAAATGGTACAATCATAATAAACTCTCTCAGCTAGAATAGACTCACCTGTTGACACTCAATTTCGACCCTCCCTGATTGGAGTTAATTCTCGAGCTTCTTAAATTTCAAGCGATTTGGAATATTTAGTTTATAAGATTTAAATATCTTTTTTTTTCTCTTTCGAGATTTTTAAAGTGATTTAGTCGGCTTTATAATACCTTAGATAATAAATGGATTTTACATAATTACTTATATAATCAACGTGCATTATTAATAATTGGAAGTCATCTTGAAATTTTTGCATTTTTTCAAAATTAACTATTTTATTAATTTAGTTATTTGGATTAGTTAGTTTATAATTAAATTATTTATTTATTTTATTTTATTTTAAGATTAAGAAGCTTGTTAACTAATTAATGACAATTCATCTTATTTTAATTTTGGCCGAATTTAGCCAATTGCTTCAATTTGGTCGAGATTGTCATTCATATGGCTATTTTCTTAATTCAAATCGATCATCTTCCTTGCTTTCAAGACTTCTAATTTCAAAACAATTTTTGAGCCCATTCCCCATCCCTTCAAATCCTCACCAGCAACCCAAAAATTTCCAAGCCCATTCCCACTCCTAATTCCCTAAAGATCCAGCCCAAAACCCATTAGTTCATATGTACAATATCCATTTCAACAAACAACAGCAATACAAGATACATACCACACGACCCCACCTCCCCAACTTGATCTTCTTTACTGCAAACCCAGTACTCTTCAGCACTCTTTTTCCAGCAACCAAGCACGCCTTTTCTTCCCTTTCCTCTTTCGGAAAGGGTTGAAACTTCAGGGAAAGGGTGTTTCACCGAAATGGTGAAAGTTTTTTTTTGAGTTTGAAATTTCAAATTGGCCCTTTGAATCCGAATTCTCATCCCTTTCCCCCCAAGATCTGAACCCTAATTCTCCACTATAAATACCCTATTCTTCTACTGGGGGAAGGGGGATTTTTTTTTATAAGGATTTGAGAAAAACACAAAAGTTACTAGTCAAAACATTTGTATACAAAGTTTTAGGTTCTAAAAGACTCTTTGTTCAAAGATAGTTCGGGTATTCGGATTTACTACTCGAATTCAGAAGTAGTTGGCGGAGGAATCGCTGCTCTGCTCGTTTACTCTCATTTCGCTGCACATCTGAAGGGAATACTCATTTCGCTTCGAACATATTTTGCTCGCAATGTATTGCTCGTTTTGCTCTCAACTGTGTGAGCCTCTTATATGTTAGCATTTTATTCTGGCATGCTTTTTGACTCCCTGTTGGCTGTAAATCAGCGATGAAGCTCGCTTGAGAGCCCATGGTTATTGTTTGTTTCCGTTTCGTGGAAGGTTTTGATGTTTTTCCCCTCCCCAGTAGGTCAATCTTGCTTTTTTTAGGATCAATTTTTCTTTGTGTATGCTTTTAATATTTTATTTTATTTTATTTTTTGGTTCCCTCTTTGTTCTTACTTTTTGGCTCCCTCTTTGTTCTTACTTTTTGGCCAGCAATCTGCCTATCTTGTAGGTCTTAGCGTATAGTTATTTGTGCATCCCATCCTCTTCCCCTATCTCTAAAAGCTTTCTATAGTGGTTAGCTTTGTCTAAGTTCTTTATTTTGTTTTATTATGAGTTTTCGGTCGTGCTTACATATCGACTACCCTGTTTGCTGCCTGCAATATCGTGACAGCATGTATTCATCATTTATTTCGTCCAGTCGAACTCAAGAAATAATATATCCGCTGATTATATATTTTTTATTATTTCAGCCAAATGCCTCTTGTTTGTCTTTATTGTTAACTAGTGAATAAATCCGCGCTTCGCGCATATTAGACTTTTGATATTATATTTTTAGTAAAATATTATAAACTTTAATCAATTATATTATTAATACGTTATTTTTTATGATTTTTTCATCACATAAAAGTTTAGAGTCTTCTATAAGACTTGTATATATAAATTTGTATAAGTGAAACTTTTATTTTTCTTAAAAGAACGTAAAGAAAGGAAATTAAAGGAGTTCAAAAATAAATAAAAAAATAAAAAATCAACTCTTTCTATAAGTATATGCATATGTATAACAAAATTAAATATATATTTTTTTTATTTTTTTTAACGTTTTTTTTTTTTCCGACGTAATCTCTTTTTTTTTTTCTTTTTTTTTAAAAATGTGTTAAATCACTCTTCTTCTTTTTTCATATTTTCACTTCTAAATAATCAAAAAATAGATTTGCAAATCTCAACATAAAATGTAAAAATAATAATAATAATAATTCAAGAAACAGGGCATAAAATCATATTATAACATATGAAGAAGTAAGACATTATTGTTCATTAGTTATTCAATTTAATTTGAGAATATGTAAGTAATTAATGTAGTCAGGAATAGGAAACATAAATAACAGAAATCAAATCATTATAAATTAATATAAGAATTGCATTATCTTTTTTTCTTTTCTTGTTTTCTTCCTGAAATGTGTGGATTATTTTAGTTATGTGACAAGTATGTTTATAATAGATGTTGCATCTAGGCGTAGATGCATAATTAAAATAATTTCCCTTTAGAATTTTGGTCGCTTAATCACTGATATTATAGCTACTGCTCCCCTCCCAAATATTTTACACTTTACCTCTTATCTCATGCTTTTAAAAGGAAATTTAAGTTTATTAATTATGAGGATAGAAGGTCCTTTATTTTAGTTGAGTAATGTGATAAGATTGCGTCTACTGGATCACACTAGATTCGATGTTTTGCTGTAATTTGTTTAAGTTTGAGTTCAAATATTAGTTAATTTTAAATCACTTTGTTAATCTTATTATAAGTAGGTGATGATTTATTTTATGTGTTTTCTTTTCTTATGTGAAATCCATCCGAATTCACCATGAACTCCTATTTCCTCTTGCATTTCGAGAGAGCCATAAAGGCTCAAATCTTTTCCTTCCAAGTCAGCCACCCGTACAAATCGACGAACAGGTCCCGAAGCTTGAAAGAATATGCAGCAGATCAAAATTTGGAAAGATTGGGTCAAAGGCCCACCTTTCATTTTTTGTATTTTGTTATTTTGGGCCTAAACCCTTGTCATTAAATTTTGCTATTACTTTGTTAGTTCATAGGACAGGTGGAGGAATTGGGCCTAAAGCCCCAAGCGATATTTTATTTCATGTTAGTTTAGGACAGGTGCAGATAAACCAAATGGGTCAAAGGCCTAAAACAAAATGGGCCCAAATACTGGCCCAGGCGGACAGAAAAACCAGATTTGGGCCCAAATCTCTTTCCCTCCCTTCTTTGTTGTGTTTATGTGCTCGTTAATATTTGCCGCTAACCTTAAGATCGGAAAATTCAAATCCCCAGAAGACACCCATTTTGAATTAATCACTTAACTAAATCATCTGTTTCTTACTCAACTAATAAATAAATACGTAAGTTTATAAAATATTTCATTTAAATAATATGGCGACATTTTTTTTTTCGTTTTTTCCCTAAAACGGTCTTAACTAAAAATTGTTCAATTTAGGTTAAGTCAAACTACTTTAGCCAAATAATTTAATTGTCAGATAACCACATTAGTGGATATTCTAGGTGCCTTTATAACCTTCCTAGAATGTTAATAAGAACCTCGAACCCCTTTATAGATTTTCACTAGATTCCTGTTTTAGTCTTGTGGAAATGAATAGTTTTCTTAATTTTACCTTAAAAATTAAGTGGCGACTCTTAAAACCAGTCAAATTATATATTTTTAAATAAAACATCCCCAACAGGTGTGAAAATACTGAAGGGCTCAAGAAGTTGTTCGGGAATAATATCGAACCTCATAGCTATATATGGAGTTACAAAAGATAGACTAGCACCTGGGTCTATTAAAGTGTAAACATCAAAAGTAAAAGCTTTTGTCATACCAATGACAACATCAGATGAATTCTCTTGTTCTTGGTGACTGGTGATAGTATACAGGCGATTTGCTCCTCCGCTTGTCCCTGAAGTAGCTCATCTAGGTGCACCTTTGTCTGGTAGAGCCATTGAAGAAGATTGGGCTCCCTTGGGGGGGGGGGGGGGGGGGGGG
>JAJOOR010042109.1:0-12371 GCA_036250505.1 Solanum acaule
GAAACCGGTAGGCGAAGGAAGCCGTTAGGGGAGTAAACAAAGTCGAGGCGCTGATAAGAAGGAAGTATCCGCTAAAGTACAATGCTAGTAGTGACAGAAAAACATGATAAACAGATAATCTAGTTCATAATAATCTAATATGAATTTAATCGATTATGAATATGATAGGAAGGAATAATTGAAAAACCCCGCATAACAACGAACATGACTACATACATGCATGATGAAATGATAAAAAGCTATGAAACTTTAATCTTATATATACTTAAAGGTATAGAAATAATTGAATTAAGAAGAATAATATGGGAAAAAATATTTAATGATAACGAATCAGAAGATATATTAAATCAGCAATGGTAAGAAATAGACCTACATGATTTAGACTGCGAAAGAATAGAATGATATGATTTAGAAATAAATTCAGATAAAAATGAACTATGAATATTTATAATATTGGATAGAATCTATGGAAGATATAAAACTATTAGAACAATTAATGGAGGAAAATTTATATATGTACCAAAGAACCCAAGATATGTTATATCTAGAATACATCATAAATAATATTAAAGAAATATCCAGATTGAAACAACTATCGGAAGAATATTACAATAAATATTATTATATTTTACCATGAATTCCACAACCCCAAAAAATAATATTAAAGAGATATCAAGATTAAGACACTTAACAAAAAGTATTATAATAAAAATAAATTACTCACCTACCACACTACCACCTACCACACTACCACTTTTATGAATTCCTCAACTACCAGTTCCGCACCGAAAAATGGTATCTTCTTGTTCCAAAACTCCTCTCTATCTCTCAGCTTATCCTCCTCAACCTGTTGCACATGGATCATAAGCCTTTCTATGTCCATATCTCCTATTAGCATAGCTTCTTTGACCTCCTTACTTGACAAGAGAGACAACCCGGATATGAATAGACTCATCATGCTCCTTATTTTAGCAACCATCTCCGAATCATAGCAGGACAGTTGAGTGAACTTGAGGCTATACTTGTAACACCCTAGATTTAGAGAAGGGAAAATATTCACTTCCTTACCCGACAAGGCGAAGTAGGGTGCGAGTGTTGAGTCATTTGGCGATCCACCAAGTGGAACCTCCTCACCTATTTGCCTAACTCCAGCGTCTAGAATTCTAGAACTTTAGGTGAGCCAAGTCGGGCTCGCCATTCCGTTCGGCATGCTGCCAAAGTTCCCCCTCCCATTGCCTAATTGGTCTGGCTCCTAGGTCGACTCACTATAAAATTCGGCAATCTAAAGGCTTACTTGGCAAGTCGCCAACTAGCCTTTCGCGAGCACTAGCGTGGGTTGTCATCGGTTATAAGTTAGGGTTTTAAAATTATTTTCAGATTATTTTAATTTAATACCATGCTGTTTTGCCCTTCACTAAGACCACTATATAAGTAATGACAACCCCCAAATTAGATTATTCACCCCATTCTTTTCAAATTCACCAAAAAGAACTCTCAAACATTTCTCTCTCTAGAAAGCTTGAAGAAGAAGGATTCAACCTAGGGTTTTAAGCAAAGTCTAAATTCCTCCACTGAAGATAAGCATTTTGATTTGAGGTATGATAGTTTTCATCCATGGATTCTTTCCATTCATGGAATTTCCAAATTCCTCTATTTTCAAAGTTAGAATTCCCCAATTGAGTTAGGGTTTTCTTCAATTATCATGGGTTCTCTTGATTAATCATTTAAGTTATTCAATTTTTATCTCTTATGCATGAATTGATTAAGTACAATGATTTTATGATGATTCCCCCCATGAACCCAGGTATTCCCCATTTCAAGTTATAAATCATATGATGTGGGATTTTGATTGTAAAAGAACAGTTTTATGAAATTAAGCATGTATTGCTAGCTTTACATGAATTTATGATGAAATCCATATCTAACACTTGTTTTCTAAATGTTGATGATTGAAAGTGGGTTTTGGAGCCTTGAAAGGTAAATTATGGATTTATGCATTTTCTTATGAAATCTATGCAAATATTTTAAGGATGCTTTGAGAGTAAAATATCAATGATGATGATTATTGAAAGGATTTTCTCATGGACACGTAAAGCCAAGATGTGAAAGGTATTCTCACATAATTAGGATTCTAAGGTCGATAGGTTTTCTCACTGAATTGAATCAGAGATTAACAACTATCCTAATGAACCTGGCTTGGATTGGTTATTGAAAGATACCTTTCCATAGATGATGACTTAGCTTTGATTGGCAAGATGACGTACCTTTCCATGGATAATAAGAACAAGTAAGAATTGAATATTCCATGGGATTTATGCTTAGCATCGAGAGGATTTTAAGATTGAAGCTCTCCCGTGAGTACAAGTCTAGTTTCTAGTAGCAATCTCTTTGTCTCTTACCTATGTGCCCCCATAGTATGATTTTATAGATAGACATTAGCTAGTGGATCCACTTTAGCTCAGATTTATTGTCCTTACCTTGGCAAGTAGGACAACCATTTTCGGTGTGGGAGACACCGGGGGATCATGTTATAGCTCACATGGTCTCTATGTCGGTTAAGGCTAATTCTCCACATTAATAATGAACTAAGGTTACTTCAAGAAGTATCTCATATGTGTTCAAAGGCTATAAAGATGTTAGCTTGCATTGACCATGGTTTTATGACTCATGTTTTCTAACTCTCTTATATCAGGTTTTAGCTTAGTCAATTGCATGCCAGGAAATGAAATATCATTTTTAGCATGATTTAAATGTTTTATGCATAGCAATCATACTTGGTACATTGTTTTGTACTAACACATACTCTTGCCTACATTTCTCCAAATGTAGGGTCCGACAATCAAGTTTCTCAATTTTGTGGCTAGTGGCTGATTTCGATATTTCCGATCTTTGGTGAGTCCTTATACTTCGAGGACAAACTTTCATTGTTTTAGTTCCTTTTCTTGTATTTTACTTTTGGACATGATGTATGGGCTAGGACCAATTTCATTCTATTTTCCTAGATAGCTAAATTGAGACAAGTCTTTTAGACTTCTGCTTTTCTTTTATAAAAACTATTGGACTTGGACTGCTGTTTTACCCTTATTGTTATATTTCTTATGTTATGAAAGTTAAGTGGCTTGTATGGGGTCCTTTGGGGTTCATTATACCATGTTACATCTGGGGTACCCCTGGGTCGTGAAAAACATGGTATTAGAGCAGAAGGTTTAGAATGGTCCTAGGATGTCTCCTAAGCCACGTCGAGTAGAGTCTTATTCATAAGTTTGAAGCGCGCCACATTTATGAATTAGAGGCTACAAGATGATTAGAAAACTCCACTTATTTCATTACTCTAAAGTCATGCGATAGAGTTTAACTCTATAAGGTCTCTCTCCTAATCCTTATCTGATGCTCTATAAGGAATGTGAGGGAGAATGAGGAACAAGAAGCTCCTCCCCAAGTTCCTCAAGTTCTGGTCAATCCTTTGGACGAGCAAGTGTCTAATGCAAAGTTTAGGGCTATTTTTCAAGTGTTGGCAAAAGTCGTGATGGCCCAAGCCGATAGGGATGTTGCGGTTCCCATGAACCCAATTTCGGGCACGATGACATCTAGAGTAAGAGACTTTAGTAGGATGAATCCTCCAGAGTTTCAGGGTTCTAAGGTTGAGGAAAATCCTCAAGAATTCATTGTTGAGGTCTACAATGTTTTAATGATCATGGGAGTAATGCCGGTAAAAAAGGCGGAGTTGGCCACTTATCAACTTAAAGGTGTGGCTAAAAATTGGTTTAAACTATCAAAAGAACGGAGACTAGAAGATGTAGTTCCTTTTGATTTGTAAAAGTTTAAGGCTACTTTTCTTGATAGGTTCTTTCCCCTTGAGATGAGAGAAGCCAAGGTGCTTGAGTTCAAGGGAGTATGAGTATGAGGGAGTATGCTCTAAATTTCACACAATTATCTAAATATGCTCCCACAATTATTGCCGATTCAAGGGCTAGGATGAGTAAGTTCTTTTCGGGTGTGTCCGAAATGGTGGTTAAAGAGTGCCATACCACCAAGCTCATTAATGACATGGACATCTCTCGTCTCACAGTTCAGGCACAACAGATTGAAGAGAAGAAACTGAAGGAAAAGTCTAGAGAGGTAAAGAGGGCTATGACCGGTGATGGTAATTTCTCTCATGCAAGGTCCGATGGACATGGTCGTCCTATATTTCGACAAAATTTTCTGGTCAAAGTTCCTCCAATGCTTCTCTTAAGTTCAACAAAGATATAGTGTCTAACCCTAAGCTTGAAGGAGGTAATGGTAGTGGATCTTCATTGCCCATGCCTACTTGTACAAGGTGTGGAAGAAAGCACGAGGGTAAGTGCCTAGCCGGCATGGATGGTTGCTTTGGTTATGGTAACAGTGGTCATAAAATAAGGGATTATCCAATGCTTGCAACTAAAGGAAGAGAGGGCAAGCAAGCTCCTACTAGTGGTTCAGGTCCCAATGCTCTTAAGAAAACCCGATTCTATGCACTTCAGACTCGTGGTGAACAAGAGGGTTCTTCCGATGTGGTTACTGGTATGTTGAAAGTTTTCCAACTTAATGTTTATGCTTTACTTGATCCCGATGCTACCTTGTATTTTGTGACGCCATATGTGGCTATGAGATTTGATGTTTTTCCAGATGTGTTGTTAGAACATTTTTTTGTCTCTACTCCTATTGGTGATTTTATTGTGGGTAAGAGGGTCTATAGAAAGTGTCCCATTTCCTTGTATTATAGAGTTACTTTTGTTGAGTTGGTAGAGCTTGATATGCTAGATTTTGATGTTATCTTGGGTATGGATTGGCTGCACTCATGTAATGATTCTATCGATTGTAGAAGTTGGATAGTCAAGTTTCAGTTCTTGAATGAGCCTTTCCTAGAGTGTAAAGGGGGAAATTATATGCCTAAGGGTTAGTTTCTCTCTTATCTTAAAGCTAGGAAGATGATTTCTAAGGGTTGCATTTATCATCTAGTTAGGATGAGGGATGTAGATTTTGAAACCCCTACTCTTGAGTCAATCCCTGTTATTAATGAGTTTCCAGAAGTGTTCCCAGATGATTCACCCAACATTCCAAACGAGAGGGAAGTAGACTTTGGTATTGACCTTCCCCCCGAGATGCAACCTATTCTCATTCCTCCTTAACGAATGGTTCCGGCAAAACTAAAGGAGTTGCAAGAACAATTGAAAGACTTGATGGATAAGGGTTTCATTCGACCAAGTATCTCTTCATGCTCTAGTTTTGTTTGTTAGAAAGAAAGATGGTTCACTCAGTATGTGGATGGGCTATCGTCAGTTGAACAAGGTAACCATTAAGAATAAGTATCTTCTTTAGAGGACAGATGATTTGTTTGACCAACTTCAAGGAGCAAGTTATTTCTCTAAGATTGACATTCGGCCGGGTAATAACCAATTGAGGGTGAAGGAAGATGACATTCCGAAGATGACTTTTCTAACTCGGTATGGTCATTACAAGTTTTTGGTAATGTCGTTTGGGTTGACTAATGCTCCAACGGGGTTTATGGATTTGATAAATAGGGTGTTTAGCCAATACTTGACATGTTTGTGATTGTGTTCATTGATGATATGTTGATCTATTCGAGAGGTGAGAATGAGCATATCGATCATTTGATGATTGTGTTACAAATTCTTAAGGCCAACAACTTTTTGCAAAGTTTAGCAAATGTAATTTTTTGTTAAGGTCCTTAGCTTTTCTTGGTCATATTGTTTCAAGTAATGGTATTGAGGTAGATCCTAAGAAGACGGATGCGGTCAAGAATTGTCCTAGACCTCGAACTCCTACAAATATTAGAAGTTTCTTGGGTTTAGTCGGTTACTATAGAAGGTTTGTTGGGGGATTCTCTTTGATTGCCTCTCTTTTGACGGCATTGACTCAAAACAAGGCTAAATTCATATGGTCCAAAGCGTGTGAGAAAATTTTCCAAGAGTTAAAGGATAGACTTACTTCCGCTCCGGTGTTGACTTTACCGAAAGGGACTGATGGCTTTGTTGTTTTTTGTGATGTCTCAAGAATTGGGTTAGGAAGTGTGCTTATGCAAAATGGGAAAGTTATTGCCTATACCTTAAGGCAACTTAAGATTCATGAGAAGAATTATCCTACCCATGACCTTGAACTAGCGCTGGTTGTTTTTTCCTTAAAGATTTGGAGGCATTATTTGTATGGAGTTCATATAGATGTGTTTACCGACCACAAGAGTTTGAAATATGTGTTTAATCAGAAACATCTAAATCTTCGCCAAAAAAGGAGGCTTGAGTTATTGAAAGATTATGATATGAGTGTTCTTTATCCCCCCGGTAAAGCTGATGTGGTGGCAGATGCTCTTAGTCAGTTATCTATAGGTAGTGTTGCTCATATTGAAGGAGAAGAGAAAGAGTTTATTCAGGATGTTCATAGATTGGCCCGATTAGGTGTTCAGTTAGTGGAGTCCACCAAGGGTGGTGTTATGGTTCACTATGGTTCAGAATCGTCTTTTGTGGAGGATGTGAAAGCCAAGCAAGGTCTTAATTCAATTTTGGTAGAATTGAAAGAAACAGTGCTTAAGAAATTCTTTGAGGCTTTCTCCCAAGGGGGAGATGGTATACCTAGATATCTAGGTCGTTTATGTGTTCCAAATGTTGATGACTTACGAGAATAGTTCTTATCGGAAGCCCATAGTTCACGATATTCCATTCACCCGGGAGCCACCAAGATGTACCGTAATTTACGAGAGGTCTATTGGTGGAATGGGTTGAAGAAGGATATTGCGGGATTTGTGGCTAAGTGTCCAAATTGCCAACAAGTGAAAGTTGAGCATAAAAAACCGGGAGGTTTGTCCCAAGATATTAGCATTCCTACTTGGAAGTGGGAAGACTTGAATAGGGACTTTATAGCTGGTTTGCCTCACATCCGGCAAGAACATGATTTGATTTGGGTTATAGTAGATCGGATGACGAAATCGGCCCATTTCCTTACCGTAAAGGTTTCCTATTCGGTGGAGGACTATTCCAAGTTTTACTTGAGAGAAATGGTAAAGTTGCATGGAGTGCCTTTCTCCATTATTTTCGATCATGGTACCCAATTTGCTTCTTAGTTTTGGAAGTCATTCCAAAAAGGTCTTGGTACTCGGTTTAAACTTAGTACAACCTTTCATCCCCAAACCAATGAGAAAGAAGAGTGTACTATCCAAACTTTGGAAGATATGTTGAGGGCTTGTGTGATTTATTTTAAGGGTAATTGGGATGACCATTTGTGATTGATCGAGTTTTCTTATAATAATAGCTATCACTAGAGCATTGATCCATTTGAGACCTTATATGGTAGGAGGCATAGATCTCCTATAGGATGGTTTGAGGTGGGTAAAGTTTCCCTAATAGGTCCCAAATTAGTACATGAAGCCATAGAGAAAGTTTGACTTATAAAAGAAAGGTTGAAAACGACTCAAAACCGACAAAAGTCATATGCCGATGTGAGAAGAAGGGATCTGGAGTTTAATATTCACGATTAGGTTTACTTGAAAATATCAGCCATGAAGGGTGTAATGAGGTTTGATAAGAAAGGGAAGCTTAGTCCGTGATATGTAAGCCTATAGCTGATTTTGAAACGTGTAGGTAATATTACTTGAGCTAGATTTGCCAAATGAGCTGGCATCGGTGCATCCAGTTTACCATGTCTCATGTTGAAGAAATGTGTTGGTGATCCGACATCCATAGTTCCCTTAGAAGGGTTGGGAGTTGATGGAAGTGTTTCTTATGAGGAAGTTTCGGTTGAGATTTTTGACCGGCAAGTTAAGAAGTTGAGAAACAAGGAAGTTGCTTTCGTGAAAGTATTGTGGAAGAATCATTTAGTTGATGGTGCTACATGGGAGGCCGAGGCCGATATGATTTCCCGATATCCTTATCTTTTTCCTTGTAGTCCTACTCTAGCTTGAGGTAATGAGTTCCTCATGGCTTTTTCTTTTTTTAAAGTCATGTGTTTTATGTGTTTCCATGATCTCCTTACTATGCATGATTTATGAGAAAGTTCAAGTTTTGAGAAAATGAGTCAATATGATTGATTCCTACATGTTTATGTGCACATGAGTATGAATTGCATGTAGACTACTTGATTTGATGATATAAACATGCTTTTAGATAGGAATTGATGTTTCCTCCTCGGATGTTAGGTTGGAATTGATATTTCCTCATTAAATATGTGCATTGCATGCATGTTGGGTGGTTAGATCTAGTTTCACCCCACTTATGATGCTTTAAGTATGTCTTAGCTTGGAGTCGTTATTCCTCCTTGGTTGTGTGCATTTTGATGAAGTCACATGCATGATGGGTTGCTAGTTAAGAGTCCTTTTCTTCCAAGTGATGTCTAGAATCCCATTCGAGGACGAATGATCCCAAGAGGGAGATAATCTAACACCTCAGATTTAGGGAAGGGAAAATATTCACTTCTTTAGCCGACTAGGTGAAATAGGGTGCGGACGCCGAGTCACTTGGCGATCCGCCAAGTGGAACCTCCTCGCCTATTGGCCTTATTCCAGCGTCTAGAGTTCAGGAACTTTAGGCGAGCCAAGTCTGGCTCACCGTTCGGTTCAGCGTGCCGACAAAGTTCCCCCTCCGATCGCCTAATTGGTGTAGCTTCTAGTTCGACTTACTCTAAAATTAGGCGAGCTAAAGGCTCACTTGGCGAGTCGCCAAGTTGCCTTTGGCGAGCACCAGTGTGGGTTGTCTCCAGTTTTAAGTTAGAGTCTTAAAAGTCTTTTCAAATTATTTTAATTCAATACCATGTCGTTTTAACCTTCACAAAGACCCCTATAAAAGTAAGATCAACTCCCAAATTAGATTATTCACCCCATTCTCATCAAATTAACCAAAAAGAAGAAAACTTTCTCTCTAGAAAGCTTGAAGAAGAAGTATTCAACCTAGGGTTTCAAGACAAATATCAATTACTCTATTGAAGATAAGCATTTGGCTTTGAAGTATGATCGTTTTAATCCATGGATTCCTTCCATTTATGGAGCTTCCAAATTCCTCTATTTCAAAGTTAAAATTCCCCAATTGAGTTAGGGTTTTCTTCAATTGTCATGGGTTCTCTTCATTACTGATTTAAATGATTGAATTATGATATATTATGCATGAATTGATGAAGTACTATGATTTTATGATGATTTTCCCCATGAACCTATGTAATCCTCATGTTTTCAAGTTATGAATCATATGATGTGGAATTTTGATTGTAAAGGAAGAGTTTTATGAAATTAAGCATGTATTGTAAGCTTTACATGAATTTATGATGAAATCCATATCTAACCCTTGTTTTCTAAATGTTGATGATTGAAAGTGGGTTTGGAGCCTTAAAAGGTAAATTATGGATTTATGCATTTTCTTATGAAATCTATGCAAATGTTTAAAGGGTGCGTTGAGAGTAAAGTATCAATGATGATGATCATGATGTGTTATTGAAAGGATTTTCTCATGGACACATAAAAGCAAGATGTGAAAGGTATTCTCACATAATAATATTCTAAGATTGAAAGGTTTTCTCACGTAATTGAATCAAAGATTAAGAGATATCCTAATGAACCTAGCTTGGATTGGTTATTGAAAGATACCTTTCCATGGATGACGACTTTTATTTGATTGGCAAGATGACGTGCCTTTCCTTGGATAATAAGAACAAGTAAGAATTGACTATTCCTTGGGATTTATGCTTACCACCAAGAGAATATTGAGATGGAAGCTCTCCCGTGAGTAGAGGTCGGGTTTCTAGTAGCAATATCTTTGTCCCTTACCTATGTACCCCCATAGGATGATTTTCTAGATAGACATTAGCTAGTTGATCCACTTTAGCTCAAATTTATGGGTCTTACCTTGGCAAGTAGGACAACCCTTTTCGGTGTAGGAGACACCAGGGGATCATGTTATATAGCTCACATTGTCTCTATGTCGGTTAAGGCTAATTCCCCACATTAATAATGAACTAAGGTTACTTCAAGAAGTATCTCATAGGTGTTTAAAGTCTTTAAAGATGTTACCTTGCATTGACCATTGTTTTATGACTTATGTTTTCTAACTCTTTTATATCATGTTTTAGCTTGGTCAATTGCATGTCATGTAATGAAATGTCCATTTTTAGCATGATTTAAATGTTTTATGAATATCTATCATACTTGGTACATTTTTTTTACTAACGCATACTCTTGACTAGATTTCTCCAAATGTAGGGTCCGGCAGTCAAGTTTCTCAGTTTTTGGGCTAGTGGTTAATTTTGAGATTTATGAGCTTTGGTGAATCCTCATGCTTCAAGGACAGGCTTTCATTGTTTTAGTTCCTTTTCTTGTATTTCACTTTTGGACATTATGTATGGGCTAGGCCAAATTTCATTCTATTGTACTAGATGGCTTTATTGAGACAAGTCTTTTAGACTTCCGCTTTTCTTTTATAAAATCTATTAGACTTGGACTATTGTTTTACTCTTATTGTTCTATTTCATATGTTATGAAAGCTAAGTTTCTTGTATGGGGTCCTTCGGGATTCTATACATCAAGTTATATCTAGGAGGTACCCCTGGGTCGTGACAATACTCATGCACACTCGTGGATTCCAGCTTTAAGTTATGGAATTCTCTTACCTTCGCCTCCCTTAGTTCACAGGGAAAGAAATGCCCCAAGACAGCCTCTTTGAACACAACTCAGCTCACAATTGATGCACCCTAAGCTCTACTATTTTTCCATTGAATGTATCAGAATCTAGAAACACCCTTAAGTTTGTATGCAGCTAGTTGCACACTTGGCCAGGCTCAACTCTCAGCAGAAAACTTACTTAGCATTAGATGAACTCAAAAGTAGATCTTTAACTCAATTTTCTCAAAATAGATACTTAGAATATTTTAAATAAAACATTCACTGGTCCAAAAGTGGCAACTCAAGTCTTAAACATTAACAATAGAAATGAAAGGACTCCTGAACTACTACTGTCTATGAAGCCTCTAAAATAACACGATGGAAGTCCAGACAAGACCAACAACATCCTAACAAAGCTGAAAATATAAACGGAACCCTCTGGAAGCAAGGAGGCTCACCAAAGCTAACTCGAACTACAAGTGGTATCAACGAAGCACCTGTTAATGATCCTGGTTACCTGAATCTACATCATGAAACGATGTAGGCGAAATGGCATCAGTACATTGAATGTACAAGCATGTGAGGGGAACAGTGAACATAACATAAAAGCTTGAACTTGGGTAGAATGAAACAAACTCACCTCATATCCACTAAACTCAACCTCAACTCATGGATACTCCACTCAATACAATATAAAACAACAATAAAGATGTAGTTTATATAAAGCGTTTAAAACACTGGATAACAACTCAATGTATTTAAAATACAATAATAACTCTTATTTGGGAGATTCTCTAACCAACAACCATCACTATGAGCTATGTGATGATACATCGTCTAGCCCATGCTGCCATAACTATCCTATATCTAGTCGGAGTATAAGACATCCTCAACTAAGTGGATACACTAAGCTCTGCTTAAAAAACATAAGGAATCATCTAAAAAGTATGACCCTTTCTACCCACATTGGCTACATGGTTTATGAGGACTTTGAGTTTTTTGAATTCGTCCCTATATCGGTGCTTAATACTCTTCCCAATAATATAACTCAGCTCATATTCTTAAAAACATTTCCTCATCCTTAAACTTTGAGATTATTACTCAAAAGGTTTCTCTTAAAAGAGATAGCACTCAAAAGCTCCTCATGAAATCTTTTAGAAATCTATGTTTCCTCCTATTTTAAATGTAAAAACATTTACTCTTGGAACACTTAGTTCCCATATATTCATTTTGAAAAATGAAACTCAACTTTTTTCATACTTATACTCAAGTACTCAAGTCTTAAAATACGTTTTAAAAACACTTCTCAATAGACTCAAAAGAACATCCTCGGACTCAACATAAGACTCTATCTTGAATATGAATATGAATTCAAAAGTTATGATTCATGATATGAAGGATCTCTTGATTATTAAATGTGATTTAGAATAGTAGAATCAGGAAAGGAGTGAAGGTACACTTTAAAAGAGCTCAGACGGGATGAATGACAGAAAAAAGATAGGCACGTTTCCCTGGTGCACTGAGTGGTGCAGGGCACCTGCCCCTTAGAGGGCACCAGCCACTGAGTGGTGCAGAACACGAGAAAGTTGCACGAAAAATGGTATCAGAGCTATGAGAAATGAGAAACTAAGGAAAAAACATACTAGTAGAAAGTTAAGAAAAATAAAAAGAAAATTAAAGAAATTATATCCGGAATATAAAAAATTCAATATCACAAAAACTGATAACGACAAATTAGATCAATTAATAGATAATA
>JAJOOR010042110.1:0-13735 GCA_036250505.1 Solanum acaule
ATTATAAACTAACTAATTAACTCAAAATTGTAAACTATTAGATAACTAAACAAACTAATCAAATATCTAATTAAACAAAATCTTTTTGAGACGATTTTCCAATATTTATAAAATACACTAATTATATACATAATTGTATAAAAGACATATTATTATTTAAAAATTATAACAAGTGACAAACTATTCGAAACAACTTGCAAATTATTCTATTATATATTTTTTTTTTTTGAAATTTCTAAAATTAATTACTTTAAATCATTTGAAAATTAAGAAGCTCGAGATTAATTGTTATCGGGGAGGGTCAAAATTAGGTGTCAACAGATAATATACTTAGAATAAAGGTATAAGTATGATAACTATTAACGGATTATCGGTTTATTCGATTGGCCCCACACCAATAAATCGTTAATTTTAAAATTTTAATATGTTCACCAACAATTTATTCGATAACTGAATATCAGTAAGTCAACAAGCCAATTTTAATTGAGCATTAAATTTTGTAAAAATATTTGATATGTAAGCTAAGTATGTGACAAGAAATTAGGATTATTCATCATTTAAATATATGATGGTAAAGGTCCCAACAAATCATGTCGCACAATGTGAATACGGTATGAAATTATTTCCAAAAGTTGAAATATGTTAGAACTTTTTATTTATGATATACCAAAAAATAATACTAGTATTATTTTGAAGTTTTGACATGGTGCAAGTGAGCATATACTCAGAGGCGGAGCTAGGTGGAGTTCGTAGATTCAAGCGAATCCAGTAGCTTTTCCATACCCTATATTTATATTAAAAAATTAATTAAATATATATGTAATTTAATTTGTGAACTCGTAACAAAATTAATTAACAATTTTAAAGAAAATTTAGAACTTCAAACTCCTAATTATGATTTCGCCTCTGCATATATACAAGTAAACTGGAATCTAGATATATGCAATAATAACAAAACAATATAATGGAGTAACACCAATTTTGCATACATAATGGAAATGGAGTGAACTTTAATACTTGAAAAAAGTACTTGTCACTTTGTCAGTTGTGACCCCTTCCTCACTAGCAAATGATTCCATTTTTACTTCTCTAATATTTGACTTTGACAGGCCTTAATTAAATGACAATTTAGTTATACTATTGAATGGAGTATAATAAATTTAATAATTTAAAATATAATACTTAATTGTTAATAATAAAAATAAATTAGAAATTAAATAATAAGTTATGGATAAAGAAAAATAAACTGAGGAGGTATTTGTTTAGGAATAAACAGTCACAAGAAAAGGCAAACATAGGAGTGTCTAACTAGTAATACATCGTTTCTATTTATACGTTATTATTTTAAATTTTATATCTCTAAAGAAACTAGCTAGGTTTATTATTATATCCTTGTTTAGTTTTTTTTTAAAGTTAAGTTTTCAATAAATGAACATAAATTAATTTATTTTGATTAATTAAATTGATCAATGAACACAAGTTAATCATTTAATTTTAATTTTCTATTGTTGGTCAAATTTATATTTTCAAATCTAATAACTCTCAAGGGTAAAATAGGAAGAATAATATTATTATGTATTGATTTTATAAAATAATAAATATTACAGATCATCTACTTTTAACAAGGATGATATATAAATAAAAACGGAACATATGAGTAGTATTTGTTTGAGGAGGAGTTTGAAAGGTGATAAAACAGTTGTTGCGCACTAGAACAATCTTTTAACTTTAGTTACTTTCATTCTTTTGTTATAACTTTAGACTTTAGAAATAGCATGGAGCACAAGGTATTAAAATGTGTGCTGAGTTTCTACCGATTTCTCAACTTCTATAAGATAATTGGCACAATCTATTTTAACACTACTTGCCATAAATTTAACTTTTTGAGAGTAATAAGATAACTTCACGTGCTTTTTAAAATAGCTAGAATCATACTTTTTTGTCCAATAATACTTGTTTACGATTGATTTTACATACTTCTTAAAAAACTATAAATAAAAGGGTGATTTTACTATATCACATTTGAATATAATAAATACAATGTCTTGAAAAATGTATTAGGAAAATGATTATAGTTAACAATAAGGGTATATGAAGAACTAAGTGTAAATTTTTCTATTAATTTCATAAAATGGACAAGTATTGTTGGACATCCCAAAATAATATAGTGTACAAATACTGTTGAACGGAGGGAGTATGTATGAATGACCCCCTTGCTTTATTTTTATTTGTTTTTGCAAAACAACAAAAATACTCCATATATGCCTTTCATTGTTTATATCAAAACTAGAAACTAAATTTTTTTTTCTTATACACTTAAAAATAAGGATTTGTTTGGAAAGCCACCTGATAATTAGATTTGGTGTAATTATCAGCTTAGTAATTACACTGACTTGTTTGTTTGTCTTAGTGTAATTACACATGTCATGTTTAGATGTCACAGTGTAATTACACATGTTGGATGCACAATTGCAATCATAAAATTATATTAAATTTTAAAAATAAAAAATAATTATTTAAAATGTATACTAGACAAATAAGAAATTTTATAAATGATATTAAATTAAATATTTAAGATATACATTATTTTTTGAAAATATATTAATTAATAAACATACATTCTTAACTAATATTATAAAAAAATCATTGATTTATATTTTTTCAAATTAATATATTGCAATTGAATTGATCATAAAAATTAAAAGTATGAAGTTTCTACGAACATTGTGAAATACATGTTTGATAAAAAGATTAATATATAAATAAAATGTCATAAATTATTAAAATGTTTGACAAAAAGATAATCTATCAAGTCTAATTAAAAATGACTTGCAATGTGAATTCAATATTACTAAAACAAATGAAACTAAAAATATAACATAAGTTATAATTTTGAAACATAAAATTTAATATAATACTCTTATCGCAAATTTCAACATAGCATACATAAATATGATTTACTTTTATTTATTTTTTTTAGAAAAATGTAAGTCTATAACCGTACTTAATAATAAATTCTACTTTAATTTAAAAATTAGAATACTAATAAAATTATGCTAAGGAGAAAATAAGCATGCAATAAAGAAATAGATAATACGAAAAAATTACATAGAATCACGTGAAGTAAAGTTGAGAATGAGAAGAAAATGATATATAATAATATAAAATAAAAATAAACTTTTAGAAATTTTTAGAATAATAATAAAAAAAAGAAATTAAAATAATAGAAAAAAAAAAGTATGAGCTGGTAATTACACCATGTACATGTGAATTGGGAGAGGCGGAGGTTTGGGAAGAGCTCGATAGGGTCGAGAAAGGGCGTAAAACTCCCATAAAAGTGAAGTTTCGTTTTTGGTTGCAACCCGAATTCCCGGGAGAATGAAATTCAAAAAGTTGAGGAACTAGCGACAAACTCCTATGTTCCTTTCATTACGGTATTTCTGAACAAGTTCCTGGATAACAAGTCTAAAGGTTTTCTTCTTGATGAGATCGATATTGATGATAGTGACGATATTGATGATAGTGAAAATCTTGATGCTAATCATTATCGCATTTTTTTCATGAGGCATTTTTTTGTAGTCAATAAGATCGCGAAGCAATTTGTATCTTTCTGTGGTCGGATACAAATGTGGAAGATCCCATTTTTGTTTATATCCCAGCGAGAATGACAAGACTTTTATTTTCCCTCTTGTACAGTAACCTTGAGTATCAACAATTAATTTGTATTCATGAATCCAAAAACATACTTGTGTTCATGTATCCATAAATTCTTCTCTGCTCAGTATTGCTCTGTATGACTGTGAAACATGGTGAATACAATGATGCATAGCATAGCATATGTAGTGCATGTATTAAGAATGACAAAAGTACAAGGAATTCAAAATTAAAATTGTTTGGCTTATAGACACGTAAATACGTTTTTTGAAGATAGTTGGAGTCTCTCCTACGAGCAAACAGAAGAATAAATAACAATTCTATTTCAACTAAGCCACAAAATAAGTAGCATTCAAGAATGTTGCTCTTCTATTCTTGAATGGTGATATTATCTTTTGATTAATGTCTCACAAATGTCTTTCAAGATAAAGTAACTTTTTGAGTGCTTATCTTTTCAAACAAAAGAAACTTAATTTATAGGACAAATGTTTTGCAAGAAAAGACTTTAATTAAAATGTATTTATTATAGGTTTATGAATTGGAAAGAAAAATGAACCTTTCAAAGAATAGCATCTTCCAAAAAATCTATAACATAGAGTTAAAACAAAAATGAATGTTACAATTCACATTCATGTATTTTGTATATTTCAAAACTTTTAACGGTTGCATTTGTTTCAATATTAATTGAAACACTATCTCTTACAATCCCCCACTTATTTCAAGAAATTTTATCCTTGAAAAATTCAAAAAAAGCATTTTGAGACATTAATCTAGCAACATGTATCAATAATGGTGTCTTTTGGACTTGAACCATTAGCTAGTGAAGGCTTCTTGAATCATTGACTACTTAATGAATGAATCTTGAACTAAGTGGTTCATTGAATGAAATAGAAAAATACTCCACGCATATCACTATGTTCTAGTGAAAATCAAAATCCTTTGACACCTTACGGTCATGTGTCCTGAATCCTTTTAGCTAAGTGCTTTAAGATTTTCCTCTTAAAATCTTATTGAAGCAGCTCCACTTTGCACTTAGTGCGGTGAATTCATCAAGATTAAATTTACATACTCTGATCAAATAGTCTAAGAATTTCATTAAGAGAAATTAATCTCATCCTTACAATAAAGTATTGGTAAATCTATCAAGAGTATTCCTACACACTCCAATCGAAATCGATTTATAGACTTAATAAGATAATATAATCTCATTCTTTTCTTCTTTAATAGGAATATTGATAAATTTATCAAGAGTTTTCTTACTAACTCCAACATAGATCGATTTTTTAAATTTTTTTTAAAGAGAAAATCTCAATCATGCACATCTACTTATTTTATTTTGAAAAAATGAGAATTTTATTGACGTGCTTCACAATTGTAACTTTACTTGTTTTCCCCTTTGAATTCAAGATTACTATTCCCACCCCATTACAAGTTTTCACTACTAACTCTTTGCCTAACCCTTTAGACAAAGAATCTGCTAAATTAAATTTGAACTTCACATATTGAAGCAATATTATGCCTTCCACCAATAATCTCCTCACAAGATTATGTTTGAGACGAACTTGTCTAGACTTACCATTGTAACAATCACTTGAAGCCATACAACAACTTGATTGTCACAATAGATAGTTAAAGATGGTACTGGCTTACTCCACAAAGAAATATCTATTAGCATAGATCGCAACCAATCAACTTCTTCTCCCGCAAGAGACATATCTATAAATTCTGACTCCATGGTTGAGTGAGTAATACATGTCTACTTCTTTGATTTCCAAGAGATCGCTGCTCCAACCAAAGTGAAAATCCAAGTAGTAATAGATTTAGAGTCATTCAGATTAGAATTTCAAGTAACATGACTATAGCCTTCAAGGACAACTGAAAAAGTAGAATAATGTAGGTCACCATTAATCGTACCCTTCAAATATCTTAAAACACGAATTACGGTATTCCAATGTTCAACTCCAAAATTACTACTAGTAAATTTGCTCAAAATTCCTACTACATAACCAATATCTGGCCTGGTACAAAGCATGACATACATAAGAATCCCAACAATTAGAAAATATGTCAGTTGATCAAGAATATCAGTAGAGTTTCACATTAGTTTGATGCTAGGATCAAATGGTGTATGAGCAGATTTGTCGTCAAAGTGACCAAACCTCTTTAGTACTTTTTCAATATAACTTGATTGAGTAAGAGTCAAGTCATTCATTGTTCTTATGATTTTAATATTCAAAATTACATCAACTTCTCCAAGATCTTTCATTTCAAATTGAGAAACTAGAAATTTTTTTGTTTTTTAATTCTTTCCGTATCCGTTCCAAAGATCAACATATCATCTACATAAAGACATATTATAACATCATAATTATTTTAAAATTTGCTAAATATGCAAATATCACCACCATTTATTGAGTAGCCATTAGAAATTACTACTCTTCTAAATTTCATATTTCATTGTTTTGAAGCTTATTTTAATCTATAAAGAGATTTAAGAAGCTTACAAACTTTGTGTTCTTGCTCAGAAATGATAAATTTTTCTAGTAGTTTCATGTAAAACTTCTTCATCTAGATCTCCATTCAAAAATGCAGTCTTCACATCCATTTGATGAATTGCCAGATTATGTATCAACAATCAACATTTATTTATTCAATGAAATATAGCTAAAATTAAAGGATATATACATTCAATAGCAGTACGTATATGTATCAATCATTAGTCTATTTTTTATGCATACATTCAAAAATATATTAACTAAAAATACATATACGATGTACTCAATAAATTTGTATGTATTGATACAAATAAATTTAACCGAACATATATCATGTATCAAATGAAATTGAGTATACATATACAATGAAATTGAGCGAACAAATAGAATAAATTTGAGTGATAGATACAATTTCAAAAAATAACTAACTACTCCCTTCCTCCACTTTTATTTGTTATGTTACGTTTTTTAAAAGTTAATTTGACTAGAGTCTGTTTGGATTGACTTAAAAAAATAGTTTTTAAGTCAAAAATAAAAAGCTAAACTTAAATGAATCTTAAATAAAAAATAAATAAAAAGTAGGGACACGTACCTTTTGGTTTTTAACTTATTTTAAGTCATTGTAAACTTATTTTAAGTTATTTTTATATTTGTCAAACACTTTTAAAAGTAAAAAAAAAAAGTCAATTTGACTAGAGTTTGTTTGGATTGGCTAATTTTTTTTATTTTTAAGTCAAAATAAAAAGTCAAACTTAAATGAATTTTAAATAAAAAAAATAAAAAGTAGGGACACATACCTTTTGATTTTTAACTTATTTTAAGTTATTTTTATATTTGTCAAACACTTTCAAAAGTCAAAAACTAACTTAAAAGTAAGTTTGACTAGCTTTTAAGCCAATCTAAACACCCTCTAATTTTTAAAGTTAAATTAGATTACACTAATTCAATATTTTAAACAAAAAATTTAGATATTCAAAAATTATACGGAAAGTATTATAAATTGTAATATTTTTGCATATCAATATGATGGAAAAGTACATTGTAAAATGTTAGTCAATGTTTTTATAGTTTGACTCTAACAAAAAGAAAGCTTAATAATTAGAAGTGGACGGAAAAAGTATAAAATCATACTCCATCCGTCCATTTTTAATTGTCATGGCTTTTTTTAGAGTCAAGTGATAAGAACTTTTCTTATAGTTTTTAGTCAATTCATAGTACTTTTCGTTTAGTGTTTGAATATCTAAATTTTTTTTTGTTTAAAATATTGAATTAATGTAATCTAATTTAATTTTGAAAATTAATCAAAAAAAACACTAACAACTAAAAATAGACAAAAAGAGTAATTAAATAAACTACTGTTACTAAACTATACTCCCTCCGTTCCATTTTATATGTCACATTTTTACTTTGCACTTGCATTAAGAAATTATGTAACTTTACCCTTCTACCCTTATTTAATGTTTTCTTAAGTCAACTTTATTAATAAATGACAAGATTAATTAACTATTCTATCAAGGGTATAATAGGCAAAATATAGTAATTTATGCATAAATTTTATAAAATAATAAATATTATGGACCAACTATTTATAAAAAGAGATGAGATATAAAATGAAACTGAGGAAGTAGTTATTTATGAAATTTTGACACATAAATAATGATGGATGAATGCACAAGAAAAGTCCAAAGAGTAGAAATCCTTTGGTTTTTAGCTTTTGAGGCCTTCCGACATACGTCAGGCTCTTTAGAGCCCGTTTGGATTGACTTAAAAAAAGTAACTTTTAAAAAGTAATTTTTTAAAGTGTTGGAACTTATTTTAAAAATAAGTAGTTATGTGTTTGGATAAAAGTGTTGAAGTTGAAAAAAAAGTTGTTGATGTGTTTGGCAACTAAGTGCTGGTAAACACTTTTTTTAATCAAAATGTCTGAAATATCCTTTAAGCTATTAACATGAAAAAAGTTGATTAATTTAAGGTTTTTATACTTAAAAAAAATTAAAACAAAATAAATTTATATAATAATAATAAGAATAATAACAATAAGAATAATAACAATAATCATAATAATAATAATAATAATAATAATAATAATAATAACAACAATAGATGTTAGGATTAATTCAATATGGGCAACTTGGAAATTGTATAAAAGAATTAAGGGCAAAAAGGTAAATATACTTGGTCAACATAAAAGGGCTTTTAATTTTTTTTTTTAAAAAAACCTTTCCTCACCTAGCTTTTAGCTTTTGGCTTAAAATAAGTCACTTTGATAATTATCAAACACTCTAATAAATCAAAAACTGACTTAAAAAGTCAGTTTGACCAGCTTAAAAGCCCATCCAAACAGGCTCTTAATTTACTATTGTTTTCTGCCTCAATTCTCCACTTCTTCCAAACTCTCTCTTTAGCTTACAACTCAATACCTCGATAAATTGGGATTTCTTCATTTTTCACCTTCAGCATTTGATCATGGCGGCAACCGCTCACAATAATCTCAATGCTAAACTCGTAAGTCTGATTCATGCATGCATCAATTCCTCTGTGTAACATCCTTCGTTGCTTCTGTAAACTGTTTATTGATTAATTCAATTGTTTGTTCAGGTGTTGTTGGGGGACATGGGAGCTGGTAAATCAAGCTTGGTTATACGATTCGTCAAGGGCCAATTCCTTGAATTCCAAGTATTTGTCTTTCTCTACGAGTTGCTTTTTAGGGTTGTTTTCCCCAATTCTCAACTTCATGTAATTTTGTTGATTTGTGTGATTATCACGTGATGTTGGTGATAACAGGAATCGACGATCGGAGCGGCTTTCTTTTCGTCTACGGTTTCAGTTAACAATTCTACGGTGAAGTTTGAGATCTGGGATACTGCTGGTCAGGAGAGGTACCATAGCTTAGCGCCTATGTACTACAGAGGTGCTGCAGCTGCTATCATCGTCTATGACCTCACCAGCACTGTGAGATTCTTTCCATCAACAACTAAATTTCAATCCCAACTAGCGAGCTTAAAGGTTTTTATAGCCGAAATGAACTCTCACATCTAATGGCTTAGTCTTCTGGACTGGGCCTTCCTATTCAGTCTATTACAGAATAACAATCAAATGGGTCTTATGAAAGCAATAGTTGGCTTTTTGCCAGTTCGTCAGTACATTGGTATTGCAATGTGGAAACGAATAATAGATTAATAGGGAATATATGCAACTTTTATCTTATGCATTGACAAAGTTGCAAAGACATGTTTATGCTTGTTTTTCGTTTACTTGTGCTCATTTTGCATTTAAAGGACAATTTTTGGCCATGGAGAGCAGCTGGTCAAAAGTGGATGAGAATACTAATTGATTTGTCATTCATGTTGAATTAGGACTTCAGGCAGAATATTAGGTCATGTTTGCTGTTGCTTTCCCTTTGACGTTTCTGCTTTTTCACAATTAACATTATCATCAGAGGGTTGGAGCTAGAAATTTTAATCTAAGGGGGACAATTATAAAGTCTTAAAGGATTTAAGTGAATGTTTTTCTCTTAGGAATGACCATTTCACTATAAATTTTAAAAAGTTATTTCAAACTTGAAGGGTTAAAAGTTCCCTTTCCTAGATTTACCTGGTAAGGGTGGCGCTTGTAACTTGTAAGTCAATGTTGACAATTTCAATGTGTGGATCACACCTTTGACATCCTATATGAACTCCCAGATCCATGAAGGACATGGACATCTGTAACCGGCTGTAGCTAAGCAAAGAGTGGAAAGAAGGAATCACAAAATCAACGCATTCATTCTGAACTTACTAGTGTGATGATATCTTCATCTAAGGAAAGAAGAATAAAAAGACAACTTTCCAAAAGTTCATTTGTTATGGCCAATACCAGAGACGGAGCCAAGATTCGGACCTTATGGTTTCTAGATTCTTGACTTCAAATACTAGTAACTGGGTTCTGAATTTAGTTTTTGTACATATTTGATAAATCTTTTAAACATAAATACTGGATTTAGACTAAAATTACTAGGTTTTGCTGTATCACATGTTACATGCTACCTTCGCCCCTGGCCAATATTGGGAATGAGCGGCATATCCCATGTTTATGCAACTCTTTGTTGTGCATGTGTAATTGTGTATGCCTATATCTATGCATATCAATTTTGATGCCATCTTCATTCTAGGCGTAATCTTCTGTTTCCTTCTTAATATAGGATTCATTTGCACGGGCAAAGAAATGGGTGCAAGAATTGCAGAAGCAAGGTGCTTATCTGTGAACTGTTCTGCTTTATTCAAATAGAAAATTTAGAATATTCTTCTTTCATCAGTTTATTGCATAAAATCCAGCGCTCTACTAACATCTTTTTAATCTTTTTCCTTATGTTGTATTGTATTTTATTACTTTATTGCCTTAAGGACTCATATAAGGTTATTGATGGGTATCATAACTTCATATTCATAGATTTTTTGGTGAAGTGATTTAGTTTTCTGATAATTGGGTAGGTAATCCCAATATGGTCATGGCTCTTACTGGCAACAAGGCTGATCTAGAAGATAAGAGGAAGGTGACTGCAGAGGTAAGTTCTTTATGTATTGCCTGTCATCTTTTTATTCGAGGTTCCTTTGATTGGGCTTTGCCATCCATCTATTTTGAAACACAACTCTTGTAATGCACCCTTCAACATATTGTGTTTGGTCTCAGCTTTATTATATAGTTTTTGGGACAGTTATGAAATATAAATTGGATAATGATCTGAGATGCAGCAACACGTTACTTGCCTCTAGATAACCAGTTCAGATAATGATGTAAAATGGAAATACTCATTTTTGTGGAAGTTAACTTCCACGAACTGGTATCCAGAGCTGAAGTAGAAGTATGCTGGCTTTCCTTTTCTTTCTGTTTTTTTGTTGGGAAAATGCTATTCCATAATTGAGTTTCTTGCGATTATAAGATTGGTTGTTGGAACTTATGGGCTAAGGCATTTGTTATTAATAAATTTTTCTACTGGTTTTATCATTTTCTACAATATACCTATACTTGGCAGATTTCTTTCTTGATTGTTTTGGGGCATCAATTTTCCTGGTATATAGTATTTTAAATATTGCTTTCACAGGAAGCATGCTTGTACGCAGAGGAAAATGGCCTATTTTTCATGGAAACCTCTGCCAAAACTGCTGCTAATGTCAACGATATATTTTACGAAATCGGTAAGTTCCATTGTTTTGTTGTTTTGTATGTTTCATTTATTGCTCTCTTTTTTTCTCATCTTTTTTTTTCCAAAGGTATATGACATAGTAGGTGATATAATAATCTATCACCGAAGCTTTTGAGTGTCTGTAATTGAAATGTATGAGGGCAGTCTTGTGTTATAGGTTCCCGTTGTTGCTATCGTTGTGCTATGCAATATTCTTTCTGGGCATGATTTTCAAGACATTGTCTGGACAACAATATGCACTCTATCTTAAAATATTTGAAAAATTGTGGCATTTGCTTATATTAAGATGCTATACCTGTTAATGTAGCCAGTAGGTCACTCGGCTTGCGGGTCTTCGCTTGTAGTTCACTCCACCGGTCAGTAGTTGCCCTGCCGATTAGGCCTTGACTAGTTGTAGTAGTTGATAAAAAGCAAGGGTAGTGTTCTTTCCTTTCCTTATTTTTTTTGGGCAAGACTTTTGGATGTTTTAGTATAGCAACAATCACCATTAAATTTAGCACATGAGACAAATGTCGTTATCAAATGGTTACAAGGACTAGCTGCTTGAGGAATACAGGATTTCAAGAACAAGATGGTTCCAAAGAATAGTTTGAAAACCTGAATATTTAGGAACTTCTGGTGCCATTTGCTTTTCAAACCTTTAGCTTGCTGTATGGTAACCCTTTGTAGTGCAACCCAACCATATTATAGTTCTGTTCTGACTTCTTTTTAATCACATCTGGATTCCAACTGATCCTGGAGTGAATGTGAAGCTTGTCCTGGAATACAGAAAGTGGCGACTTGAACGGTAACTTTTAACATTCCTATCAGGCATCTTCGTTGATGCATACTTGAATTAATTCCAACTGATGTAAACTGTAATATGCAAATTCTGTAACAGATTTCATGTTACATGAATCGCAAGATTATGCACATTCCTACTTGTCAGTTACAAACTCATGCTCTTGTCACATGAAGAAAACTATATGATTTTACTAAAATGGAGTCTCGAAGAGTTGATGCTTGCTTTATGGTTACCTTCGATTTACATGTAGGTGCTATGCTAGGGGTGGGTAGAGTTGTAAAAATTTACCTTCCTTCAACTATTGAAATTCGGAAGTCAACTTTACAAAGCAATTTATAATTTTTAGTTTCTATGTATCAGCATAGGTAATAACAGGAAAATTTATATTTCTTTAATCAGCTTAGCCTAATCAATAAGAAATAGTACTAAAGATGATGTCACCTTGCATGCAAGATAATAGACTGTAGTTGGAATACTGATTATTACCAAATTCTCTATGTTGACAAATAATATCTGTTAGAACTCCTAATTATTAACATACAAGTAACATTATTATATTATTATTAAGTTCTTTAAAACAGGATTTTCATTCCAAAGTACTCCGCTATATTCCTTTTCTTGTTCAGGAATTGCTGTTATAGAAACTGGACGCGAGAATAAAACTAGTACTGGGCAATCTTAATTTATGTCCACTTTTAGTATGAAAAACATGTATATAATCTCTTAAAGAGACTACTAGTATACAAATACATGTAAACATTTTTTTGTTAGTTTATAGAGAGAAGTATTGAAAACAACCCTAAACTCTGCGTGAATTATTAGTTTCATCTCCGAATTATTGACAGCCTTAAAAATACCCTTTTACTTGACTAATTGAACTTGAATACACCATACACCCTGATCTTGCACCATGAGTGAAATACACCTCAAATTTTTGTCAAGTTTAGGGGTGTTTTTAACCCTTCTTTCGGCTTTCAATTCAGAGCTTTATGCTCCTACAAGAGTTTCAGACCACTTGCTATGTCATGTTGATGTGGCAGATCGAGGTGGTATCTAAGTTTAGTTAGTCAAGTACAAGGGTGTTTTTTTAAGGGTGTCAATAGTTTGGGAACGAAACTAATAATTTGGGCCAAGTTCGGAGGTGTTTTTAATACTTCTCTCTAATCTATATATAAAATCAACAATTTGATCACTGTTTATATTGTTGAATTCATGCTCTCTTGGATATGGAAATTCCTTCACTGAGTATAGTGCTTACGGCCTTATGATTTGGTTCCTTTTGTTTTACTTTAGTGGTTCTGGTTTTTCCTTCCAAAGGAAGAGGAATCTTTGTTTGGTTGAGTTAGGGGAGCGGGGAAGCTTGGAGTAAGGATGTTATGCATGGTGATACAAGCAAGGATGTATGCTTGTGGTTGTGGTAATCAGAGATGTTGATATAAACATAAAGTGAGCGTCCTGGTGATGACTGGAGGTTGAGTAGGTGTCACGACCCGATTTATCAAGTCATGATGGCACCTACTATAACCCACCAGCAGGTAAGCCAACCCGTAACCCGGAACAACAAGTAATGGGTCTGAGGGTAGAAATTAAACAAGAGTAGGCAAATAACAATATAAACAG
>JAJOOR010042111.1:0-15654 GCA_036250505.1 Solanum acaule
CTAAAACCCCAATTCTTGGGGTGTGATTATGTGATTATGGGTTGATTTAGCTTGTGGGTATTGCTAATTGTTGGTTTAAATGCTGTTTAGAAGTGATTTCATTTAGTAATTGTAGTTTAATTTAAAGGGTTGTAGTTGCAAATGCAATTATACCTTCGTGTTTTTGGCTTGCTCGAGAGAGAAGTTTTAAAATTAAGATTACTGAATTGATGGTCTGTGGGTATTAAGTTGTCATGGGTTCAGCTCGAGAGAGTGAATCCTAAACCCTTTTCCACACATTCAGCTCGAGAGAGTGAATGGACTAAAGTGAAGGTTGTTCTTCTTTGCTTGGTTGTTGGTGTTCGAGAGAAACAAACTTGATTCAGGGTAAATTATTCGAGAAAAAGTTTATCCCCACTAAAGTCTAGCTTAGTCACTAATTTACAGCTATTTACTAATAGTTGCAATCACCCATTTGTCTACCTTAGCCTATAATCCAATCACATCCCAAGACCCCATCTCATTATTGTTAAATTCGTGCTATTTGTTGTTGTTGTAGCTGATAGTTAAAACCAAAACCCCCTTATTTGACCTTTGTGACACCCCTAATTTGAATTATGTTTTTATTCACAAATGTCTATTCCTATGATTGAATTGAACAAATTCATACTTTACTTTGAGTCTTAAACACATACCACTCCCTATGGGATTCGACCCCAACTCATTTAGTTGGGTTATATACTGACTAACAATCATTGACGCTTAGAACTAGATTAAGTGTATTTCATAACATTATTTAAATCAAAATGGCGCCGCTGCCGGAGAGTGGTGTTGGTTAAGATTCTTTCGTTAAGTTGAATTTTGTTCTTTTTATTCATAGTTGAATCTACTTACTTTTAGTTTTGGTTTTCATGTTGCTTGTTTAGAGTAGAATAAAAGAGCATGTCTTGTAGCAACGGTGACCAAATGGACCACTCTCCTTTGAGAATGATGATTCTTAGGGATAACATCCTAAGTTTCAGGAAATTGGAGGGTGAGTCAATCCATGAGTTGTGGCTGAGATTTAAGTCACTATTGTTACAATGCCAACTCATGGAATCTCAGATAACATGCTGCTGGACTGCTTTTATAGAGCTCTTGGTCCGGAGAATAGGGTAGTGGTTGACCAAATTTCTTCAGGTGGTCTCACATGACTACCATATGCAATAGCAGCCCAGCTCCTTGATCATATAGCCAAGACAAACAAAGAGACTGAGAAGGACCAAGTCTTGGCCACACTGTTGACTCAACTGGATCTAGTGGCCAAAAAGACCATGGAATTGGAAGCACCAGACAAAAAGAAAGACCGGTACATTCCTTCTCATGAGCGTGTAAAGTCTAAGGTGTAAGATGGTGGAAAAATGAAAGAGATACTCTCACTCATTCTTCACAAAGTCGAAGAGCACGACAAAGTGTTGAATGAGATAAAAGAGAATGTTTCACTGCTAAATCAGATGACTGCTTCCCATTCCATGTCTATTCAGCTGCTAGAGACCCAAATGGGTCATGTGTTGTCTCGTCTCTACCCCACAAGCCAAGATTGAGTGGGGAAGTCATGCCACGACGTTAACTAAGGCGCTTCTTGGGAGGCAACCCAAGGTTTAATCACTTTATTTTGGATTTGTAAAATAATCGTGTATTGTTGTGCAGGTTGAATGTAAGATGTGTTTGGAATGTGCATATTGGCAAGTTAAATGTCCAGTCGGTGACTCACCGAACAGTTCAGCAAGCCCGACTTGGACCACTGTTGGACTCTAGAAATTTTAGGGTTGGAGTTTGTAAAACTCGGCGAGCCCAAAGGCAAATCAGCGGGTCGCCGAATGGGTTGGCTATCGCGACTTGATCTGTTGTTTGGATTCCCAGTTTAACTGGAGGTCCTGTACAACTCGGTGAGGTAAGTACCAACTCGGCGTGTCACTGAGTGGATCGGCGAACAAAACTAATGTCGCCTAATAGGCGAGAACCGGACGGTTTTAAAGGCCAAAAGTTCAAAAGTTTAAAATTTTTCACATTCCCTCACTTTACAACTTTCCAAACTCATACCTGCACTTTATTTTCCTATATTTTTGGCATTATTACTAGTTTTTTAGTCATGAATTGTGTGTTCGGAGTTGGATTTCTTTGCCACATAGGATTTCAACTTGATTATTCGGCTTCAAAGGTTGGTTTTCCAAACCCTGAATCTTTATTTAGCGATTTTTACTCATTTGCAAGTGATTTTATCTTAGTGCTATGTGTTGGGCCTTTCTGATTCGTAATTGTATGCTTGATTGCCTATTTTAATTTGAATATCTTGCCTAAGTTGTCGATATCGTTGATTTCCCGAATGTTGCATACCTTAAAATTGGTCAAAATTGTTGGGTGTTGCTTTGTTGATGTTGGGTCTAGTTAGGTGAAATCTAAGTAACCCACATTTGTGCTAAATGACGTATTTTTCCCGATGATGGAGCGTTTGACGTCATTTCTAAGGGCAAAAGTCGTCAAATGGTCAAATTTGGCCAAACCGGGAGAAGTCTGAGTATCCCGGGGGCATGGGTGTAATGGGTCTTAGTTTAATTGAATGGGTGCATGCTTTGATTTTGTTTTTGGGGGCTGCGGGGTGGAAATTGGAGAATGAGGTTGAAAGTAGGCACGTTGGGCAGTTTGGCAAGCTGGGTCGAGCTCGCCGAACCACTTGGCAGTTCACCAAATCCCCTTATTGCCTTTAATTTCATGCTAAATTTGGAGTTTAGGTTCTGTAACTTTTGGCGAGAAGCCTGAGTTCAACATCTGTCTTGATCGCCCTTTCTGCGCCCCTAACCCCTAAAATGCACTGTAACTTTCGGCGGGCTTGTCCGAGCTTGCCGAATGCTGTCGGCAATTCACCAGAAGGCCCTTCCCTTCGCCGATATGCCATTTTTCTGAGAAAAATTTGAGCCAATCCTTTCGATGAGCTCGATCTGGCTCGCCAAAGTGATTCGGCGACTCATCAATCGGATCGGTGAGTTTGTCTACAATCATTTTTCTGTGCATTTTCTTGAACTATTTTTAACTTTCCTTGATGTTTTTGCAGATATGGCTAGAACTAACCTTGACATGCCACCTCGTAAAAGAGCATGGGGCATAACTATAAATGAAGGAGAAGCCAACCTTCATAAAAAGGGAAGAACAGAGCTTCGAAAGGGAGGAAAAGGCAAGGGCAATGGGCCCATATCTGAGGTCCCAGAGCACAACTCCGGCAGCGAGGGAGAGACCTTTGACTCCCAAGTTGTACTATCTGAACCGGAAAATGACCAGCCATTACAGTCTCGGAGAGCGGAGATCCGTGCTAGATCTCGCCCTGACTTAACTAGAGTCCTAGTAGCAACCTCTCTAGCAGATACAGTGCCAGCTCCGGCACCTCATGTAGCTCCAGTACCACTAGTTGTTCCTCCTCCCCAGCTACTCAATAGACTTAAAACCAATGGATTGCGGACTATTCTTGAGGAGAAACTACTATCTACAGAGGGCCTAGAGGGCAAATACTCCAATGTGAGGGACACGCTCCAATACCATTAGTTTAAGTAGTTCACCAGGCCCCGATGCCCCTATATTCCTTCATGGGTCCGGGAGTTCTATACAGCATACGATGACTTGGTACCAAAGGGCAAGAAGAAGGCCAATGCTTTCAGACCAGTGAAGTCTATCATGGTCAGAGGAAAGGAAGTAAGGTGTAACAGTGAGAACATTAATATTGTACTCAACAGGGCTCTAGGTGCTACAGTGGCACATGAAGGCTTACCTATTACTCAGGTCCTTGATGATTTAAAAGGTTGGCTCGTACCTTTGATTTTTGATACCACCCTGAGGTGGATCGAGGCAAGGGTCCCCATCGAGAAAAAAAAACTAAATATTGCTGCTTGGTTCTGGTTTGTCTTCATCAGCAACACTATCATGCCTTCCCAAAATGAGTCTATCCTCCACCACCCTAAGGCAACCTACCTTGGGTTGATCATATCCAGGAGGAGCATTAACCTGGGACTCCTCATATAGTAGGAGATGGCCATAAGGGCAAAACAGAGGCAGACTTTCCTTCCATTCTCGATGCTGATCATCGAGTTGTACCGGCGTGCTGGAGTGCCTGGGATGCGACTAGAGATATTGAGGTTACTCCTTCATCCTCCACTAACATCTGGCGTATTAAGGCCGAGTACACTCGGGAGGAGACCAACAGGAGGAGAGAAGCTCTGGTGGATACATCTCCGGAGGTGGGCATTGAGTTTATACCTATAGAGGCATCTTTACCTACTCCGACCTCCGTGCCTTCAGGTACATCAATTCCCACTTCTTCCTTCCAGGCCCTCGGTACTGCAGCCCAACCCAACATGACTACTAAGGCTATGATCCTGAAGATGGGGAACTTGGCTTATTTAGCTTATGTAAGGGATGCCCGACTAGAGGCATCTATCCCATGGATGATTAAGAGTGCCATCCTTGTTGCAATGACCCTTCTCCGGACTTCTATTGATTATTTGATGGCGAGAGTCACTGCTTGTAAGAGTAGACAGGGGGAGTCTTCTGAGGTTACGACTATGAAAGCCGAAGTGGCAGATCTGAGGAAGGATGTAGACTATCTCAAGTCTACAAACTTCACTTCACTATTAAAGGCAACAGATGATGTAGATGCCCTAGAGACTTCTGTGATTCCTCCGGACACCACCAGAGACGTACATATGGATGGCATAGCAACTGATGAGTCGGAGGTAGAGACCGATGAGGAGCAGATAGAGGTGAGTGATGAGAGCATATATGGAGACCTGCCAGATCTAGAGGAGAGGATTGTACAGTCGGTGATCTAGACATCGCTGACAAAGACGTCAATGGCAGCTCCTAGTGGATCTGGTACTATTGATGTGACTCCGGGTACTGAGACCCAAGTTTAGGGTACTACATCGGGCATTGAAGCCCCGATAGATAGAGCGACTACGTAGACACGATTTTTCTTTACCTCCCTCTCTGTCTTCTTTTATTGATTTTTTAGATATTTTCTTGCATTTGAGGACAAATTGCTTTTGTTTGTGATGGGGGATGAGGTATTTCCATACCTCCTCTTGTGATTGGCGATGTTTTTGAGCTATATATTATGTTTTGATACTGCTTTTGTGGATATTTGAGCTTGTGGCTCCTTATTTTAATTGTAAATGATTTTTGAACCCTTCCAAAAAAAATTGTGCCACCTCTTGATCGTGTCTGAATGTGGCTTTTCTCTTGCAAATTAGAGTACCGATCTTGATCAATACCGGTAACTTGAATAGTGCTCATAATCGAACAAAAATGAATGTGCGGCTACGATGAGGCCAAATGAAGTTGCATAGGCAATATGTGAACTTTTTGCTTCTCATTGTGACTAGCCGGTTATCAAATTGAGTCTCTTGTAATAAACATTACACACTAGCGAAAGTGTGGAGTCTTGTTTGACTTTGGTGTTTATGCCTTGTGTCATGAGATTACCGTGAACCATGTGTAATGACACCTAGAATATGCCCCGTTGGTCTCGTTGACAAAGTGATGGGAGCTCTTGAAATGATCTTAGGCAACAAATTTTTAAAGAGTCAAACAATTTGACATTATATCTCTTTTGTGGCCTACCTTGTGAGTGTGTGATCTTTGTTTGAGTACCCTTTGAGCCTTACCCCTTTTCTTGGAAGAAACTTGATGCAAATTGTGACCTTTCTTTATCCCTTCACCCTTAATCCTCATGAGATGTGGTTGGTTTGAATAGCCAACTTAGGCCAAAAGCCTAAGTTGGGGGTGTGGTGAAAAGAGAAGGTAAATCAAGAAATGCAAAGAAGTCCCCCTTGATCCATGGTTGTGAAAAAGATGGAACCCCTCCATAAAAAAAAAGAAAAAAAGAAGAAAAGAAGAATGAAAAAGAAAAAGAATGAAAAAGTTTTGAAATAAAGTTGCAAAAAGAAATGGGGTGTCCAAAGTTTCATGGAAAAGGAAAAATGGGGTGACTTAAGAGCATGAATGAGAATGAAGAGGAGAGGGAAAGGAAGTATTGTTCACACCACATTTCATGAAGATAGTAGCCATTGAGCCTAAATGACCATACTTTTACACTCAGCCCCATTACAAGCCCTGAAAAGACCTTTTTGATGTTGAGTGTGCTAAAACAAGTGTAGATTGGAAAATAAGGGCAAACCTATGGGTGAAATCATGCATTGTGTTCATCTTTGTGAGTGTGAGTGTTGATTGTGATTCTGGAGCTATTAATTGTTGAACCCTAGTGCGTGAATATGGAATCATTTTTGTGTAAGGGCATTTGAGTACCTTTGTTGAGCTTGAACTTGCATTTGAAGCAAGTACTGTAAACTTGAGAATCTTTGATAATGGTGAGTCACAACTTGAATCTTTAAGTGCACAATTGATCATTGCATGAGTAAGTTGAGTCTTGTTGTGTGCATTCATGATTGAGTCTTGTGTAGCACTATTTGAAGCATCCTTTTTGAACTGCTAAACTTGAGGACAAATAAAAGTATAAGTTGGTGGTGTTGATGAGTCCATGATTTGGACTCATTTAGGGCTTTATTTGGATAGATTTTGTGTCCTCAAATTCTTGTTTTGTGCCATTAACTGATGTAAAACCCTTGATTTCCAGGTATTTAGGTTGAGGAACAAAGCATGGACACTAATTTGCAAAAAAGAACAAAGTGAACTGAAAGAACAAAGAAATAAAGGCCTGGTGATCTCCGAGTCCCTTTGGCGACTCACCTAATGGCCATTAACTCGCCTAAAGTTCTAGTGTGCCAAGCCCTGAAGGAGAAAATCAAGTTGACGAAAGAGAGGAATAGTCGACGGATCGCTGAATGGTTCCGCGATGCAAGGTTGGATCACCCAATGTTGTAGAACTTGAGGATGTCGAAGGCCAAGGCAAAAAGGCGATGGAACTGACCAAAGGGCGGATCGCCGACCTGTTCAGTGAGCCTGAATTACTGCGCTGAATGGTCCTTCGCAACATATTTTTGGCGACTATAAATACATTTTCAAACATTATGTTTAGTATCAAATTTTATTCTGAACATTCATTAGAGAAATTTTTGAGTTTTGAACTCTGAGTTTTGAGACTAAGTTTTCCTTAGCTTTGAAGAATTGAAACTTTCCATTTTTGAGAAATTGGAAGTGGGTCTTTGAGATTCTTCAACTTAGACATTTGTAAAGATGAAATTAATCTTACCCAATTGATGGAAACACAATTTGGTAACGATTTCTATCTTTTTATGATGTCTAGCTAAAACCCCAATTCTTGGGATGTGATTATGTGATTATGGGTTGATTTAGTTTATGGGTATTGCTAATTGTTAGTTTAAATGTTGTTTAGAAGTGATTACATTCAGTAATTGTGGTTTAATTTAAAGGATTGTAGTTGCAAATGCAATTCTACCTTCGTGTTTTTTGGCTTACTCGAGAGAGGTATTGGGTTGTCATGGGTTCAGCTCGAGAGAGTAAATCCTAAATCCTTTTCCACACATTTAGCTCGAGAGAGTGAATGGACTAAAGCGAAGGTTGTTCTTATTTTCTTGCTTGTTGGTGTTAGAGAGAAACCAACTTGATTCGGGGTAAATTGTTCTAGAGAAAGTTTATCCCCACTAAAGTCTAGCTTAGTTACTGATTTACAACTATTTACTAATAGTTGCAATCACCCATTTGTCTACCTTAGCCTATAATCCAATCACATCCCAAGAACCCGTCTCATTATTGTTAAATTTGTGCTATTTGTTGTTGTTGTAGCTGATAGTTAAAACCAAAACCCCCTTATTTGACATTTGTGACACCCCTAATTTGAATTATGTTTTTATTCACAAATGTCTATTCCTATGATTGACTTGAACATATTCGTACTTTACTTTTGAATCTTAAACACGTACCACTCTATGTGGGATTCGACCCCAACTCATTTAGTTGGGCTATATACTGACTAACGATCGTTGATGCTTAGAACTGGATTAAGTGTCTTTGATAATGTTATTTAAATCAATAATCCATCATCTGATCCATGAACGACATAGGGAAGTGATCCTTTTCTATCCAAGCATTCAATTTGCGGTAGTCCATGCATCCTCTCCATCCAGTCACTTGATGCATCGGAATAAGCTCATTTTTCGCATTAGGAACCACAGTAATCCCACCTTTCTTAGGTACACACTGAACTGGACATACCCAACTACTATCTTCAATTGGGTATATGACCCCAACATCCAACCATTTGATGATTTCTTTTTTCACTACCTCTTGCATAAGCGGATTTATTCTCCTTTGGTGCTCAATACTAGGCTTGTTGTCCGGCATGATTTGGATTTTATGAGAACAAATGGTAGGAGGAATCCCAATAATGTCTGCAATAGTCCATCCAATAGCCCGCTTGAACGTCTTCAACACAGAGACCAATGACTCAACTTGTACGTCACTCAAATCGGCTGCAATGATGATCGGTAAAGTACCATCTCTTTCGAAGAAAACATACCTCAAATGTGATGGTAGAGCCTTAAGCTCCAATTTTGGAGCTTCTTCCACAGACGGTTTTGTGGGTGGAGAGTCGCGATTCTTCATATCTAACTCCAATTTCTTTGGTTTGGAACGGAATTCAAACCTATCAAGTGCGGCAACTAATTCATCATAGTCTTCAATACCATCACCCTCAAAATTCATCATTACCGTTGCCAATGCATCAACACCCAACCTCTCTTTAATAGACACATCAGAACCTCACTCCAGAATATGATTCACCACTGATACTGACTTGAGATCACTTTCCTACTTCATAGACCTACATATATTGAAAGTTACCTCTTTATTATTCAATCGGAACTTCATATGTCCTCTCTCCATATCGACCAAGGCGCGCCCAGTAGCAAGGAATGGTCTCCGTAGGATGATCAGAAACTCAAAATCAACCTCACAATCAAGTATCACAAAATCCGTCGAAAAAATGAATGATTCCACTTTCACGAGGACATGTTAGAGAACACCAATAGGCTTCTTCACAGTTCTATCGGCCATGAGTAGTCGCATCACAGTCGATTTTGGAGCCCATAAACCAAACTTCTTGTAGATAGACAATGGCATCAGATTAATGCTAGCACCCAAATCACACAACGTCCTTCGCAAAATGCAACAACCCAATGGTACAAGGAATAGTGAAAGCACCAGGATCCTCTTTCTTCTACACGAGTGACCTAGTAGAAATAGCACTGCAATGTTGCAACCTCTAAACTGACGACCCTCTTTTTGGTCACCAAATCCTTCATAAACTTCGCATACCCAAGCATTTTATCCAAAGCCTCTATCAACGGAACATTGATGGAAAGATGTTTCAGCATAGTAATGAACCTGTGGTATTTTTCTTCTTCGGTCTTCTTCACCAATCTCTTTGGGAACAACTTTTTGGGCCACTTCCGCTTCCTTCTTTGTAGCATTCGTAGACTCTCTAGTAACCTCGATCTCATCATTATCTCTTTCTACCACAATTTCAACCTCACATGGCATAGGGGGATCAATGGTCTATTTACCTCCTCGAGTCGTGACTGCCATACAATGCCCATCATTCTTCGAATTCCGGATGGTGTTTCTAGGAAGTGTGCCAGGCTGACGTGGGTTCAAAGTAGTTGATAATTGATTAAACTACTGCTTAAGTTGCTTTATCGACACTGCATGGGCATCAACTTTTTGACCAATTCCAGACAAGTCATTCCGCATCTCTTTCACATTCTCATCAGTTGTATCAAACCTTTTCATCATCTTCTGCATCATATCCTCAATCCGTGACATACTACCCCTAGCTTCTCTATTGCCAAATTCCTAATTTGCAGGTGGAACATAAGGCCCAACTCTCTCGTTTATGTAGCCATAGTTGTTCCGATTGTAGTGTCGCGATTGTAATTCCCATCCCGAAAATATTTACCCTCTCGATTGTAGTTACCATAGTTCCAACCTTGGTTTCCTTGACCTTGGTGTCAATTATCTGAGTTGGAACCTTGGGCGTTGGCTCGAAAACCCCGTCTGATTATTCACCAAATACGCATCCTCCTCGTTGTAGCATTGCTTAACTGGTGGTGGTAGAGTTCTAGTTAAGCAATTTACCGCATTCACCTTTTCTGCACTGCCGCTCACATACTTCAACACCAACCCAAGTTCTGTCCTCATCTAAGCTATCTTCTCACGAATGTCATCGATAGATTGACTAGGTGCAGCTTGAACTGAATATGTGCTTCTTCCAGTGTCTGACTTTCTAGTGCTCCATGCTTTATTATTTCGGGAAATCTTCTCTAATTTCTTAGCGATCTCCTCAAAAACGCACTCACCATATGATCCTCCATCAATAGTATCAAGCACAACCTTTCCATTGTTATCCTTACCTCTGTAGAAGTACTCCTTCAGTAACTCATCATCGATGCAGTGATTCGGAACACTTCTTATGAATGCAGTGAACCTATCCCATGAACTGCTCACTGACTCTCTAGGTTGTGCTACAAAGTAGTTCAACTTGTCCTTATGATTCAACTTCTTGGACAACGGGAAATACTTATCCATGAATACCTTGTGCAAGTGGTCCCATGTGTGAATCGAGTTAGATGGATGCTTAGAAAACCACACCGCAGCATCACCGGTCAATGATAGAGGGAAAACTCTCAAACCTATGATGTTCATGTCCAATTCCAGTCGTCCCACACAATTCTTGCAGACACTCCTCAACTTGGCCATGTGCCCATGCGGATCTTCCGAAGATAGACGAGAAAACAACCCCCTTGATGTAAGCATCTGCATCAGTCTGCTAGTCACCACAAATGTATTCCCTGTAGGTAGAGGAGGGAGAACAATAGGTCTTTCTGATTCAACTGTATTAAAGTCGACCCTGTAGTTATCACGCAGCTCTAGTGGATTCTACACCCTCAATGCATCTCCGAGTAGATTACCACCAGAACCTGAGCATTCTCATTATTCACTCCATCCTCATGCTCCTCTATGACTGGATTATTATTGCCCCCTTGATTTGCCATTTTTCTCAAAGTCTTGCTTAGTTCAGGGTCGTATGGGGTCAATGGTTCGCCTCGACTCCGTGTACTTGGCATACACTAGAGTAGAAACCTGTAGAAAACAAAAACAAAAGAAAACATAAAATTAGGAAATAATTAACTGAAGTTCAGTAATGTAGTTAAACTGAATCCAAAATCCTTATTCCCTAGCAGCGGCGCCAAAATTTGATATGCTCAAATTACACCTCTATTAAAGAAGTATAAGCGGTCATCGTCAAATAAAGAACCCAACTTGTAGGTTGGGGTCGATCCCACGAGAAATATGGTTCAGACTTAAAATTAACTCACGATTATATTTGTTTAGTCAAACTATTTCCGAGACAAGTAATTAAGGGAGGGGGGGGGGTTTGTAGGCAAATAACTGATTGTTGTTTAAGTAACAAGTGAGCAAGATTGAAACTTCGATTTATCAATATGATAGAAAAACTAGGGTGTATCTGTTCTCCATAAGCTCTTAACACGGTAATCCTAATAATAGTAATCCTTTCCTAGTGTTTTACATGCAAAGTTAGTAAGATAAGTATCCCTAAGTGATTGGTCCTCCAAATAAAGAATTTCACCCCACACCTTGGTCTGGCTACATATGTATACTTTACTAACCCTTACTTTTACCTCAGATTAGAAATCACATCAATGTATGGATTAGTTTTCACCCTCGCACCAATTGTCATTAGACTATTAGATAGCATCCCACTAAATCTCTATTGATAATTCTTTTCTCATTAACTACCTCCTTGGTCCGGCAAGTAGCAACAAGGTAAGTTCTAACGCGTGCACTCATTAAAAAGACTTCTAAGTGAAAGAATTACCAATACATGCATAAACACTATTCAAGAACTACTTAATTATTATTCATACGTTGTTAATTGCTCATGGTTCCCACAACCCTAGTTGTGGATTTAGTTATCCATGCTTGAAAGAACACAATCCATATTTTGATAAAGAGAATTCATGAACTTACGTTTAGAGTAGAAGAAACCCGAAATCTCCATTTGAATTTCAAAGCGAAAATCTTATAAACCGAAATCCAAAAATCAAATTGCAAAAGTTTGCAAGTTAATTCCCAAAGAAAATACCAAGAACTAAAAGTAAACAATAATGTCTAACCCCCTAAAATGAGGTTTACATGCCCTATTTATAGAAAAACATGTCCTAAACAAAAAGGAAATAAAATAAGGAAATAAACTTTTGGAACGTGGCATCGATCAACGACTCGTCCTACGGACTGTGGGTCGACCTACGGTCCATAGGTCCCATTCCGTTGGTCAACACTTAGAAGTTTTTAGTAGAGGCTGGAACCTTCTCTTCGAGATCATCAACAACGGACATGCAGGACGGACTGTAGGTCGACCTACGGTTCCATGGGTCCTCTTTCGTGGCTCCACACTTAGGATTTTCATCAGGTACTGGAACTTCAACTCTTTGAACACATTCGACGGATGTGCAGGACGGCCCGTGGGTCGACCTACAGTCCGTGGATCGCTTCATAGTTCCACACTTGGTCAGAATTCCCTGATACTCTATCGACGCCTACCCATCGATGGACTGTCAAAGGACCTACCGTCCGTAGGTCACTCTGTGGGTGGCTACTTCTACATATTTTCAGTTGTCATCTCACTCAACTGCGTCCAAGCCTACTTCCTGCAAACATAACACATAAAACATTATTTCCAATACAAAATGGCCCTAGACACACACATATCTTAAGTAAAATGTATCAAAAATACCATAAACTCACGGTATATCACATCCCCATTATTGAATATATTAGAGTTTTTGTACCACGACTTTCAGTTCTTAGGGTATTTATTTATGTATAAATGTTTTGATTGTTGAGTTCATGGGGACTCAATTATTTATTAGTTTAAACCATTTTTACTACTTTAAAGATGAACTTTGTTTTTATAATGGTGTGTTGGGTTTAGTTTGGGTTAGTTATTGGTTTTCCCATCAGGTGGTTTAGTGTGGGTGTCACTCACGATGGTCGAATCATGAAAAAGTTGGTATTGGATCCCTAGGTTCATTGATCTCATCATACCAAAATGAGTCCAACAGAGCTGAGTGCAATAGTACAAAGACATCTGTACTTTTCTGCAAGAGACTACACGACTTAAGAAAAATATCTCTTCTTTCTTCCTTCTTGTTATAGCTTGATTCCAATTGGTATCTTCCGATCCAAATTGAAATATAACTTTTTCTACTCTTCTGACCGTAGATAGTTGATACTAGACACAACAATGCAAAAAATAATTCAGCGACAAAACCAACAACTGCACCAGTAATGTGAGGATGTAACAAATGAAAAGGCAGAGGCAGGACCATCTTAACCCCTAGGCCACTAAAGTCATCGCTTGGGGCCCCATATATTTTGGGGCCTCCTTTTAAAAAAAATAATTACTTATATATGTTATTTTTAAAAAAATTATATGTACTATGAGTCTTATGATTTCTACTAAGGAAATTGCATATGAGATGAAAATAAACCTGAATTTCGTAAGAAATAATTTGATGAAAATGTGGATAGCGAAATCACAAAGTCCCTTGAAGAACCTTTTAGAATTGATTGTTTTATATATGTAGAGTAGATCAAACTATTTTTTCACTTCAAAAAAGATTTGAACCAATTGAAGCATATGGAAATAATTTTGATTTCTTTTTTAGTGGTAAAATATTGAGATCACTAGATGATGAGAATTAAAAAAAATTTATCTTAACCTTGAAGTTTCTTTATCATGTAATAGTTATTCTGATATTGATGGTTTAGATTTATTTTTAAAATTAAAAGTGTTAAGGGAAATAATACAAGTAGAAAATAATGGTCTAATTAAAATACTCAATCAAATAAAAAGAATTGATTCTTTTTCATATACACATATTGTTTATAGAATGATGCTAACAGTTCATGTAACTGTTTCCTCAGCCGAAAGAAGTTTTTTGCTAAATTAAAATTGATTAAATCTTCTTTAAGATCAACAATGTCTAAAGAGAGATTGAATGAATTAGCTATATCATCATTTGAAAAGGAATTATTAAAACAAATTGATTATAATACAATACCTAATGACTTCACATCTAAAATAGCTAGAAAAGTAGTTATTAAATAAAAGTATATATGATGAGAAAAATAATATTAGGGCCCCTCTCTTAAGTTTCGCTTTAGGCCCCCAATGTTATTGAGTCGGCCTTGGGCAGAGGTCGGGGCATGGTTAGAGGAATGGGAACACCCACCAGATGTAGAACTCATGCTGCGAGTGGACCATGAGAAGCAACACCATTACTCCCCAAATCATGTGGAAGAAAAGGTCTAGATTGAGTTGAGTAGGAGGGTGAGCTAGAGGTAAGGACACATGTTGGGGTTGCAGGTCTTCCCCCTATAGAATCTTGAGTGATTCAGCAGTTTCTAACATTTTTAGTGGATGGAAGGTAGTGGAGCACCCCCACAATGCATGCTATTTAGGTTCCAGTTACCCATCCTTTTATTGCTATAGTTCTTATGATAGATGAATATTTGAGGACTGATGCATTATTTTGTCCATTACTTGGCCGTGTGATGACTGGCACTGGATGTGAGATGTTGATCAAGTTTCTAAAGTTAAAGCCTACAATGTTCCATGGTTTTGAGAGTGAGGATTGGGACTTGCTATGGGAGGCTATATAAGTTCGATATGGTGCAGCACCATGGGGTTGACTTTTCAACTTTAGGATATGGAAAAAAAAGTGGTTGAAAGCTTTTGTAGAATATCAATCATTGGTTTTGTCTCCACTAACTTGGACATAGTTCCATGCATTGTTCTTGAAGAAATATGTTTGTCATACTTTGAGAGATCGGAAGAAGGATGAGTTTATGGCTCTTGAGCAGGGTAACATGATTGTGGCTACTTATGAGGTTAAGTTACATGCCTCATCCTATTATGCTACACAGTTTGTGAGCACTGAGGAGGAGAGGATTCACTTTTTCATCAAAGGATTGAGTTCTATGTTATAAGTTTTGTTTGTGCATATGACCTCTGCAGCAGGTAAGAGCATCATTGAGGTAACTGACTCTGTGAGTAAGGTAGAGAGAGTTTGACAGACAAGGAATTGGCTAGGATGTCCAAAAATGTGGGTAAATATAATGGTTTCTATTCTAAGGGTTTATGTCAGCATGTATATTCAGTTAATCTGATTCAATCGGTTCTGCCCGCTTCTATATGTGGAAATTTAGGGGCTTCTTATGCATCAACTAGCAGACCTCACTTGACTATAGTTGTTTCCATTATAGTGATCCAGGACCCTTTGAGAGGGAATTCCCTCATATATCAACAATATGTCAGGTACAACAGCAGACTAGAGAAACGGTACCAGCAGACGGAGGTAATAATAGTAGAGGACATCCACAAAGTGGCTGAGGAGGTAAATATGGATGCTGAGGTAACAATAATGCAAGGAGAGAAGCGACGCAACCCAGAAGGGGGTGGCCCATAATGATGATAGAGCTTAGTGTTACACTTTTTCGAATAGACCAGAGGTTAAGGCATAGACGTTGTGATAACATGTACTATTCTTGTCTGTAACCAAAAGACTACTATGTTGTTTGATCCTATTT
>JAJOOR010042112.1:0-14136 GCA_036250505.1 Solanum acaule
TAACTTCCGAAGCACATTTTTAAGAACTTTTTGGGTCAAATTCAAATATAATCATTTCATTAGGTTCTCGACTCCAAACTCACATGTGAGGCTCTAGTTTCACTCTATCATTTTCTGGGTCGTTACAGTCGTGGGGGCGTCCGTGAAGGCCAACCAGTAGCACTCCTAGTCCTGAGCCTCCAGACCTTTGCCCAAGTGAAGACCACGAGGACCTTCACGGTCGATGGTCCTCCGCAGAGCCTTGGTAGGGGCTCGTGGACCAGACCCCACAACCACCAGCTACTGGCCAAGGACCAAGACCAGTCCCATGGTCCCTTTCTTGGTCCGTGAAAGTGGCCGTGGTCAGCCCCGTTATATTTTTAAGTGGGGTTATTTTGGTCTTTTCCCCTATTTGTTGTAAACCTAAACTACGTTGTTTAACCCCCCTAAACTACGTGGTTTTGGTCAGTTTTAGCATAGAAACCTAACAAGAACTAACCCAAGTCAGATCATTCATCAAAACGTAGAAAAATTAGAGCGTTAGGGGAGAAAGAGGCCGAGTAACCCTATTCAAGAACGCATCAAGGTTCCATCAGATCCAGCCCTAAAATCTAAAGATTTCTCCATGGAATTCATCACCAGGTATGTGGGATTTCACTAGTTGGTTCCTTTCACCCATTAGGTCCCTAAATTTCAGTCAGAATCTTAATTCCCTTAATGTTATCTAGACCTAGGGTTTCTTGAATGTTAGAAATGTTGGGTTTTAGCTGTTAGAATGATCTAAATCGTATTATCATGAATTCAGTATCGTTATTGCCCAGGATCATTCATAAACTCAGAACCCTAGCTATGTAGTTCTTTTAATTCATGAATTACACCTGCTAGGTTAGTTAATTTAGTAAGATATGAACATGCCTCAGTTTTCTAATGCAATATTATTAGGATATTAAAGTTGCATTCTCAATTTGCATGTCAGTTTAGAGTTATCCAGTATTATAGCATTTAAGTCATAAAGTTTTAATTACTTAATCATATGGGAAGCTTAATACCGAGTGGACTAGGGACAAACACCCTCAAGTCTAGAACTATGTGCCCCATAGGTTGTAAGTCCTCTTTGTGGGCATCATTTTAGTGATCACGCCAGCATGCCTCTATACCTTTGACAGGGTATATTGGGTCCCCTCGATCGGGTGTATACATCGAACTCCACATTTAGCTCATGTGGTTTTATGTCGGTTATTAGTAGCTCTATTACAGTTCAATTAGATTCTATTGCATTGACCATGTTATCAGTATAGTTCAGTATTTAGTCTTAGCATGTTATAAACTTGGTCATTGCATTCAGTTTAATTATGTACAGTTCTTTTAGTATCCTTATCATGTTCAGATTATACTATTCCTTTATTGCTTGTTCAGTTATGATCTTTATTCAACTTTACTTTAACCTACATGCTCAATACCTTTCAAATACTGACACATACTGTACGCTACATCTTCTCGTGATGTTGGTTTAGGTCCTCAGCAGTTAGATCACGCATAGATCGGTTCTCGATATTCAGTTTAGAAGCATCAGTGGTGAGTCCTTATTCTTCAAGGACTAGTGACATGATTGTTTTCTTGCTTTTAGTTTCAGTTTTGCTAGATATAGCTAGGGCATGTCCCAGCATTTCTAGTCAGTTTGGAGGATTATTTCAAACATAGTTAGTTTCATCTTTAGTCTCAGAGTTTGACATCTCTTTTGTATTCAAAATCTCAACTTCTTATATTCAGATTTAGTATATGGGTATTTCCCATCATTTAGATTTTCACATGAGTTAGCTTCCACACATCATTTATCATTTCAGTTTATCTTTAGTATGCTTATGACAATGCCAGCATGGTTAGCTTGGGGTCACTCGTGAACTTAGGTCCCGTGTTCCGTCCAGGGTACCCTCGGGGATTGGAAAACTTGTTATCAGATCACTAGGTTTAAGAGTCCTAGGATGTCTGAAAAGCCACACTAAGTAGAGTCCTTTTCATGGGTTTGAAGTGCACCACATCAAATGAGAAAGTGGCTGCAAAGTGTTTTAGGAAAACTTTATTTTTCTTGTTACTCTTATCGTGCTTAAGGTGTGATCCAATTCCTCATTCTAACTCGACATTTTGCGCTTTCAGTGATCATGACTCCTTGTAGAGCTATACCCAGAAGTGCTAATGCAGCTCCTCCAGTCCCAGATCAGGAAGATTCGAATATTGAATTTTGTAACGCTATTCAGCTATTCGATCAGAGTGTGACCAACCAGAACAATCAGCAAATTCCAAATCAAGCAAATGCTAATGTTGGGTCAGCTGCAGCTAGAGTTCGTGATTTTATTACGATGAATCTGCCTGAATTCTTAGGATCGCAGACTGGTGAGGATCCCTAAAACTTCATTGATGAGGTCAAGAAGATCTTTGGAGAAATGCAGGTAACAAGGAATGGTCGCGTTGAGTTAGCATCTTACCAGCTTAAGGATGTAGCTCATATATGGTATATTCAGTGGAAGGAGAATAGGGGTACAAATGCAGCTCCTATCACTTGGGAATGCTTTAGTTAGACCTTTCTGGACAGGTTCTTCATAAGAGAGTTGAGGGAGGCAAAAGATCAGGAATTTCTGAATTTGAGGCAGGGTTCTATGACGGTCCAAGAGTATGGACATAAGTTCACCCAACTCTCCAGCTCCTCACATGGTTGTTGATTCCAGGGCTCAAATGAAGAAGTTCATGTATGGGGTATCCGATCTTGTGAAAACAGAGAGTAGGAATGCCATGTTACTTGAAGATATGAACATCTCTAGCCTCATCACTCATGCTCAAAAGGTTGAAGGTGATAAGCTCAGGGATCATGCCATGAGAACTATGACAATTCTCAATAGAAATCGGATGGAGAACTACGACAATTCTGAATAGAAATCGGGTGGTGGAAATCGCTCGCAGTTTCAGTAGAAATCTTCAACTCGAGCAGCTTCATCAGCTAATGTCCCATCCTCCAAGTTTCGTAATGATCAGAAAGGTAGGACATCAGGCTCTAAGTCTCAAACAAGTGTTTCAGGCACCAAAATATACAAACTTGTCCAAAGTGTGGTAAGAAACATCCGGGCGAGTGTCTTGCATGGAGGGACGGATGCTTTCGGTGTGGTCAGTCTGGTCACAGGTTGAAAGATTGTCCTTCTAAGTAGGGATAAGTAGGTAACAATGGTAGAGCTCAGTAACCAACTTCAGTAGCACTAGCAGGTCACCTGACTCAATAGGGTCACTCATCTGGTAGATGTGGCGTTCAGCGCCAAAACACGTTGTATGCTCTTCAGGCTTGCCTAGATTAGGAAGATTCTCTTGATGTAGTCACTGGTGCATTACGAGTCTTTGACTTATATATTTATGCATTGTTAGATTTAGGGGGTACTATTTCCTTTGTAACTCCTTATATTGTTAGTCCAGAAACTGTCTCAGAACCTTTCTCAGTTTCTACTCCAGTCGGTCGCCCAGTTATAGCTAGACGGGTATACATAAATTGCCCTGGCACAGTTTCCCAAAAACTCACCTCAGTAGATCTTGTAGAGTTAAAAATGGTAGACTTTGATGTCATTTTAGGCATGGATTGGTTACATTGCTCTTATGCCTCGGTTGAATGTAGAACTAGGATTGTTCGTTTCCAGTTTCCAGACGAACCATTCTTAGAATGGAAGAGTAGTAGCTTAGCGCCTATAGTTTGATTCATTTCTTACCTTAAAGCCAAAAAGATGATCTCTAAGGGTTATCTCTATCATCTAGTTTGGGTTAAGGATTCAAGCTTCGAAACCCAAAATCTTGAGTCAGTCCTTGTAGTTAATGAGTTCCCTGAAGTGTTTCCAGAAGATCTTCCCGAAGTTCCTCCCAAAAGGGAAATCGACTTCGGAATTGATCTCCTTCCAGATACCCAGCCTATTTCTATTTCTCCCTACATAATGGCTCCAGCTAAGCTTAAGGAATTGAAAGAGCAGTTGAAAGACCTTCTAGATAAGTGCTTCATCAGACCTAGTATTTCCCCATGGGGTGCACCAGTGTTGTTCGTGAAGAAGAAAGATGGTTCTCTCAGAATGTGCATTGACTATAGGCAGTTGAACAAGGTTACAATCAAGAATAAGTATCCCATCCCCAGGATTGATGACTTGTTTGGCCAACTTCAGGGTGCTAGTCATTTCTAAAAGATAGACCTCAGATCTGGTTATCATCAGCTCAAAGTAAGAGATAGTGATATTTCGAAGACAGCCTTCAGAACTCAGTATGCTCATTATGAATTTGTAGTTATGTCATTTGGACTAACTAATTCTTCTGCAGCTTTCATTGAGTTGATGAACAAAGTATTCAAGTAGTATTTGGACTTGTTCAATATCGTTTTTATTGATGATATGCTCATTTACTCTAGGAATGAAGAAGAACAAGCAAATCATTTGAGGGTTGTTCTACAAACTCTCAAAGGTCGCCAGTTATTCGCTAAGTTTATCAAAGGTGAGTTTTGGTTGGAATCCATTGCTTTCCTTGGGAATATTGTGTCTAGAGAAGAGATCCGAGTGGATTCTCAGAAAATAGCAGTAGTGAAACAATGGCCCAAACCTACCTCTCCTACAAATTTCAAAAGTTTCGTGGGTCTAGCGGGTTATTACATAAAGTTTGTGGAAGGATTTTCATCCATAGCCTCTTCGTTGACTAAGTTGACTCAGAAAAAGGTCAAATTTCAATGGTCAGATGATTGTGAGAAGAGCTTCGCAGAACTGAAAACTAGGTTGACTACAACTTATGTTCTGACTCTACCAGAGGTTTCAGATGCTTATGTTATCTACTATGATACATCTAGAGTCGGCCTAGGTTGTGTTTTGATACTGCGAGGTAAGGTTATAGCTTATGCTTCTAGACAGATTTAGGTGCATGAGAAGAACTATCGAACTTATGACCTCGAGCTTGCAGCAGTGGTGTTTGCACTTAAGATTTGGAGTCATTACTTCTATAGTGTTCATGTAGATGTGTTCACACACCATAAGATCCTTCACTATGTGTTCACCCAGAAAGAGTTGAATCTTCGCTAGAAGAGATGACTTGAGTTCCTCAAAGACTATGATATGAGTGTGCATTACCATCCTGGTAAGGCCAATGTAGTAGCAAATGCTCTTAGTAGACTATCTATGGGTAGTGTAGCGCATGTTGAGGAAGAAAGAAAGGAACTAGAGAAAGATGTTCAGAGACTTGCTCGCGTAGGAGTTCATTTTATGAGCATATTAGATGGTAGTGTAACAGTTTAGAATGGGTCAGAATCTTCTTTGGTAGTGGAGGTTAAGGAAAAGCAAGACAATGATCCGATAATGTTTCGACTAAAGGATGTAATCCATCAGCAGAGGGTTGAGGTGTTCTCCCAAGGGGGAGATGGTGTGCTTCGCTATCATGGTCGATTATGTGTTCCTAAGGTGGGTGAGTTGAGACAACAGATTCTTTCTAAAGTCTATAACTCTAAATATTCTATTCTTCTAGGCACCACTAAGATGTACCGTGATATGCGGGAAATCTTTTTGTGGAAATGCATGAAAAGAGATATAGCAAATTTTTTGGCTAAGTGCCCCAATTGCCAACAAGTCAAGGTAGAACATAAAAAACCAAGAGGTATGACTCAAGAGATTGACATTCCTACTTGGAAATGGGAAGTGATCAACATGGACTTAATTACAGATCTACCTTGTACTTGCAGACAGCATGCCTCTATTTGGGTGATAGTTGATAGAGTTACTAAGTGTACGTGCTTTTAGGTGGTTAAGACTACAGATTCGATGGACGACTACGCCAAGATTTACATTAATGAAATAGTCAGGTTGCATGGGGTTACTTTGTCTATCATCTGAGATAGAGGTCCTCAGTTTACCTCTCATTTCTGGAAGTTATTTCAGAAAAGTCTTGGTACTCTGGTTAACCTTAGCACAATATTTCATCCATAGACGGATGGTCAGGCAGAGCATACCATTCAGGCCTTAAAAGACATGTTGAGAGCTTTCGTGATCAATTTCAAGGGTAGTTGAGATGATCACCTTCGTCTTATAGAGTTCTTCTACAATAATAGTTACCATTCTAACATTCAAATGGCCCTTATGAGGCATTGTATGGGTGTAAATATAGATCTCCAGTTGGTTGGTTTGAAGTGGGTGAAGCAACCTTGATAGGGCTAGATTCGGTTCATGATACTATGGAGAAAGTGAAAGTCATTAGAGAAAGACTTACGACAGCTAAGAGTCGCCAGAAGTCCTATGTAGACATAAGGAGAAGGGAACTAGAGTTCCAAGTTGATGATTGGGTTTTCTTGAAAGTGTCACCTATGAAAGGGGTGATGATATTTGGCAAGAAAGGGAAGCTTAGTCCTAGATATGTAGGCCATTAAAAGATCTTGAAAATGGTTGGTAAAGTGGCTTATGAGTTAAAGTTGCAAATAGAACTAGCAGAAGTGCATTCGGTTTTCCACATTTCGTTGTTGAAGAAGTGTGTGGGTGATCCAACATATATTGTACCTTTAGAAAATGTGGCTGTGAAGGATAGTCTCACTTATGAAGAGGTAACAGTTGAAATCCTTGAACGTCAGGTTCGAAGGTTGAGGAACAAAGAAGTCGCTTCAGTCAAGGTTTCGTGGAGGAGTCGGTCCATAGAGGGAGCTACTTGGGAAGCAGAAGCAACCATGAAAGCCAACTATCCTCACCTCTTTCCTTCCGATTTCATTCCAGTTTGAGGTAATGGTTCCTTTTCAGTTTTTCAGTCATTCATGCATAGTTTTAGTCTTAGTATTATGTTCCTTCAGTTTCTACTTGTATTTTCAGCATATTTTCATGTTCTTGGAACTTAGTTTAGTCAGAAATCAGTTTCCAGTATTTAGTGGTAGGGTTTGCAGCTCTTTCCCTACATTTCAGCTAGATTAGTCTTCATTCGAGGATGAATGTTCCCAAGGAGGAGATATTGTAACACCTTGAAAACCAGACCTAGAAAAAATTGCAGAAATTTTACCTGAACCAGTGAACCATGGCAGGGTTCACATAATGTGATAGGGTCCACGGTCCGTTGACCTGCCTGTGGTGGTGAGTTAGATTTCACCAGGACTAGATGTCAGACCATGGGACCCTTAATGGGACATGGTCTTGACGAAGGACCGTGGTGACTCCGTAGTGTCTTAGCCAGTAGGCTACCAAGCCTAGCCCTCAGACCCCCCATGCCTAAGTGAGAACCATGAGGACCTTCAAGGTCCGTGGTCCTGACAATAGGTCGTGGGGGCGTTCGTGAAGGCCATCCGTAGACCCCCCAGTCCTGAGTCTCCAGAGCTCTGCCCAAGTGAGGACACGGTCTGTGGTCCTCTGCACGAGCCGTGGTAGGGGTTTGTAGACCAGACCCCAGAACTACCAGCTACTGGCCAAGGACTACGACCAGTCCCACGGTCCGTTTCACAGTTCGTGAAAGTGGTCGTGGTCAGCCCCGTCATATTTTTAAGTAGGGTTATGTCGGTCTTTTCCTCTTTTCGTGGACATCTAAACTACGTTGTTTAACCCCCTAAACTACGTTGTTTTGGTCAGTTTTAGCCTAGAAACATAACTAGAACTTACCCAAGTCAGATCATTAATCAAAACTTAGAAAAATTAGAGCGTAAGAGGAGAAAGAGGTCGAGTAACCCTAGTTCAGAATGCAGCAAGGTTCCATCAGGTCCAGCCCCGAATTCAAAAGATTTCTCCGTGGAATTCATTACCAGGTATGTGGGATTTTACTAGTTTGTTTCTTTCACCCATTAGGTACCTAGATTTTAGTCAGAATCTTGATTCTTTTAATGTTATCTAGACCTAGGGTTTTTTAAATGTTAGAATTGTTGGGTTTTAGTTGTTAGAATGATCCAAATCGTATTATTATGAATTCAGTATCGTTATTTCCCAGGTTCATTCATAAACTCAAAACTCTAGCTATGTAGTTCTTTTAGTTCATGAATTAAACCTGCTAGGTCAGTTATTTCAGTTACATATGAACATGCCTCAGTTTTCAAATGCATTATTATCAGTATATTAATGTTGCATTCTCAGTTTGCATGTCAGTTTTGAGCTATCCAGTATGATAGCATTTCAGTCATAAAGTGTGAATTACTTAATTATATGGGAAGCTTAATACTGAGTGTACTAGGGACAAACACCCTCAAGTCCCAGAACTACGTGCCCCATAGGTTGTAAGTCTCCTCTGTGGGCATCATTTTAGTGATCACGCCAGCATGCCTCTATACCTTCTGCGGAGTATATTGAGTCCTCTCGATGGGGTGTATACATCGAACTCCACATTTAGCTCATGTGATTTTATGTCAGTTATTAGTAGCTCTATTACAGTTCAATTAGATTCTATTGCACTGACCATGTTATCATTATAGTTCAGTATTTAGTCTCAGCATGTTATAAACTTGGTCATTGCATTTAGTTTAGTTTGGTACAGTTCTTGCAGTATCATTATCATGTTCATATTATACTATTGCTTTATTGCTTGTTTAGTTATGATTATTATTTAGCTTTACTCTATCCTACATGCTCAGTACCTTTCAAGTACTGACGCATACTCTACGCTACATCTTCTCGTGATGTAGGTTCAGGTCCTCAACTGTCAGATCACGCATAGATCGGTTCTCGATCTTCAGTTCAGCAACATAAGTGGTGAGTCCTCATTCTTCGAGGACTAGTGACATGATTGTTTTTTTGCTTTTAGTTTTAGTTTCGCTAGATCTAGTTGGGGCATGTGCCAACATTTCTAGTCAGTTTAGAGGCTTATTTCAGACATAGTTAGTTTTAGCTTTAGTCTTAGAGTTTTTCTTCTCTTTTGTATTCAAACTCTCAACTTCTTATATTTAGATTTAGTTTATGGGTATTCCCCATCATTTCAGATTTTCACATGATTTAGCTTCCGCAAAGTATTTATTGTTTCAGTTTATCTATAGTATGCTTATGACTACGCCAGCAGGGTTAGCTTCGGATCACTCATAATCCTTGGTCCCGTGTTGCATCAAGGGGGTAGCCTCGAGGTGTGAAACCCACCCACGAGGTGTGGGTCCACCTACTGGCCATGGGTCCCCTCTCGTGGGTGGACTGTTTTGGGCCATCTTTTAGAGTCCTCCTCAAGGAACATTGGTTGGTCCTTGTGGAATCATACCTGGACATTTAAACCCAAAAAAACATATATATTGAGTACCAAGAGTTATTTACGACCCTAAACCTTATGTTAGGCTCTAGTTTAGTCTACTAGTTTCCGGAATGTTAGATTATCTACCCCTTAGGAACATTCATTTTCGAATGACGATCCAAACACCTTACGGAAGTAAAGGGGCAAGACTAGCATCCCAACATACATGAAACATCAAAATAATTCACAATTCAAAGGAGGAAACTTCAACTCCATCTCAAACATAATCAATGCAACACATAGATGTAGGAACTACATCTAACAACCCATTATGCATGAAACTCAATACTTCTCATATCTATAGGAGGAACTACCTTCTCCTACTAAAAGCATGCTCAACACACTATCATAGAGCCACTATTTTATTACTCTCAAAAGCATACTAAAGCATGTTCATCAACTCATCTCATGAAGTCAAATATGCAACTCATACGAAACGTACAACAACATGAGGGACACATCAGCCATGAAAACTCATTTTCTTACTAAACATGAATTTCATCAAAACATGCATAATATAAGGAAATCATGGGAAAACATTTATAACACACATGACTCCAAAACACTAAAACTCAAGAGGAACTACTTACCTCAAGCTTGAATAGGAGTGGAAGGAAAGAGATGAGGATATCGGGACTTCGTAACGGCCTTGCCTCCCAAGTAGCACCCTCAACTAGATGATTTCTCCATAAAACCTTCACATAAGCTATTTTCTTGTTTCTCAACCTCTTAACCTGCCGGTCTAGGATTTCTACCGGAACTTCCTCATATGAAAGGATCTCGTCAACCCCTAACCCTTCTAAGGGAATAAAGGATTTTGGATCTCAATACACTTCTTGAGCATAGAAACATGAAATACTGGATGCACCGGAGCCAACTAATTTGGCAAATCTAACTCATAGAAAACATTCCCAATACTTTTCAAAATTTTATATGGGCCCACATATCGGGGACTAAGTTTTCCCTTCTTGCCAAACCTCATCACACCTTTCATAGGTGAGATTTTTATGTAGACCCAATCATTAACTTCAAATTATAGATCCCTTCTTCTAACATCGGCATAAGACTTTTTTCGACTTTGGGTCATTCTCAACTTCCCTCTAATGAGTCAGACCTTCTCAATAGCTTCATAAACCAATTCGGGACAAATAAGAGAAATGTTACCTACCTCAAACCAACCAACCGGGGACCTACATCTCCTACCATACAAGGCTTCAAAAGGAGCCATACCGATACTTGAGTGATAACTATTATTGTAGGCAAACTCTATTAGTGGCAAGTGGTCATCCCAATTAACATTGAAGTCAATAACTCATGCCCTCATCATATCTTCTAATGTTTGGATGGTACGCTCCGCTTTCCCATCGGTTTAGGGATGAAAAGCCATGCTAATCTTAACCTTAGTACCAAGCCCTTTCTGGAATGACTTCCAAAAGTGAGAAGTAAATTGAGTACCCCGATCCAACATAATAGATAAAGGAACCCCATGCAACTTCACTATCTCTCTTATATACAACTTGGCATAGTCTTACGCTGAAAAAGAAATCTTGACGGGAATGAAGTGGGCTGATTTTGTCATCCGATCTATAATGACCCAAATAGAATCATAATGCCTTCGAGTACGAGGCAAAACCACAATAAAACCCATATTAATATTTTCCCACTTCCAAGTGGGGATTGGTATATTTTGGGATAAGCCTCCCGGCCTTTGTTACTCAACCTTAACTTGTTGACAATTCGGACATTTGGCTATAAATCCCGCAATGTCTTTCTTCATACCATTCAATCAATTGACTTCCCGTAGATCACAATACATCTTGGTGGCTCCCGGATGAATATAATACTGAAAACTATGATCTTCCTCTAAAATTTGCTCCCTCAAACCATCAACATCTAGAACACATAACTGACCTTGGTACATAAGCACCCCATCTCTCCTTGGGAGAGAGTCTCAACAAACTTTTTGAGTACCGGCTCTTTCAACTCAACTAATATAGGATCAAGGTCTTGCTTAGACTTCACATCCATCACAAAGGATGATTTAGAACCATTATGGACCATGAAACCACCCTTGGTGGAATTCACTAGTTGAACACCTATCCGGGTCAACCTATGCACATCACAAACCAATTCTTTCTTTTCATCCTCTACATGAACCATACTACCCAAGGACAATCTACTAAGAGCATCCACTACCACATTACCTTTGTCGAGGTGATAAAGGACACTCATGTCACAATCCTTCAATAATTCTAACCACCTCATATGGTGAAGATTCAAGTCCTTTTGACTAAAAACATATTATAGACTCTTGTGATCGGTGAAAACATTCACATGGACCCCATAAAAGTAATGTCTCCATATTTTCAAGGCAAATACAACCACCGCTAATTCAAGATCATGGGTAGGATAATTCTTCTAATGGACTTTAAGTTGCCTTGAAGCATAGGCAATCACTTTACCATTTTGCATGAGGACACATCCCAACCCCACTCTAGAGGCATCACAATACACCACGAAACCATCAAAATATGACCAAGGAATGCTACGGACTTTATCCAAAATTCACATTTGCTAAACTTTGCGAAAAGTTGATTGTCCTTAAGAACTTGCAATAAAATTCTCCAATGGTCAACATTCTCAATCTCAGTCCTTGAATAGATCAAAATATCATCGATAAACACTATCAAAAATATGTCAAGATATTGTCGGAACACTCTATTCATTAGGTCCAATAATGCTGTCGGAGCGCTAGTCAAACCAAAGGACGTTACTAAAAATTCATAGTGATCATATCAAGTTCGGAAGGCCGTCTTGGGAATATCAACCCCTCTCACCCTCAATTGGTGATAACCCTAACGAAGATCAATCTTAGAGAAATAACTAGTCCCTTGAAGTTATTCAAATAAGTCAGCAATCCTTGGAAGAGGATACTTGTTCTTAGTGGTCACTTTATTCAATTGACGATGACGATAAACAATGCACATTCTAAGAGACCCATCCTTTTTTCTTACAAAAAACACCGGAGCACCCCATGGGGAGATACTTAGTTGAATAAAACCCTTGTATAGCAAATCCTTTAGTTTCTTTCTCAACTCCTTTAATTCCGGCGGAGCCATTCTATAAGGAGGAATGGAGATAGGTTGCGTGCCCAGAAGACGGTCAATACCAAAATCTATTTCCCGCTCAGGAGGAATACCGGGTAAATCATCAGGAAAAACTTTCGGGAACTCATTCACTACCGGAACTGACTCTAAAGAAGGGGTTTCAAATTCAACATCCCTCACCCTAAAAATATGGTAAATACACCCTTTAGAGATCATTTTCCTGGCTTTAATGTAAGAGACAAAGTGACCTCTAGGCATAGAATTTCCCCCCTTTCTATTATAAGATAGGCTCATTTGGAAATTGAAACCTAACCACCCCAGTCCTACAATCGATAGAGGCATACCATGCATGCAACCAATCCATACCCAAAATCACATCAAAGTCTAATATGTCTAACTCCACCAAATCCATCAAGGTAACTCTATGGGACAAGTAAATGGGACAACTTTTATAAACCTTCCTAGCCACTATCGAGTCACCAGCCAGGGTAGAAACCGAAAAAGTTTCTATTAACACTTTGGGGTGTATTTCAAACTTCATGGCCACAAAAGGTGTCACAAAGGACAAAGTAGCACCGAGATCTAACAAGGCATATACATCAATAAAAAAGGCATTTAACCTAACGGTCACCACATTCGGGGAGCACTCTTGGTCACCTCGGGTTTGAAGAGCATAAAAATGGTTTTCTTTTGAGCATTGAAGTTTGAACCTTTTGGAGGAGCTTGCTTATCTTCCCTTCCTTAACCTTGAGCATTGGACAATCTCCCATCTTGTGGACAATATTCCTATAAATAAAACACCCATCGGTGCTAACTAGGCACTTACCATCATGCTTTCTACCACATTTTGCACAATTAGGCCTAGCAACATAAGAACCACCACTATTATATCCTTGAGGTTTAGGGTTGGAAACCCTATCCTTGTTGAACCTTGGAGCACTCAAGGAGTCTTGGTTGGAAAACCTTTGTCTACCTTGTCCATCGGACCTAGCATTAGAGAAATTCCCATCACCGGTTCTTGCTCTTTTCACCTCTCTATTTTTTTTCTTGAGTTTTGACTCCTCAATTTGTTGAGCGTACACCATAGGCCTTGAGATATCCATGTCATGATATAGCATTGCCGTACAACATTCTTCTTCAACCAAGTCAGACACATCCATCAAAAACCTACTTATTTCATCCCTCGAATCCGACACCAAAGTTGGAGCATACTTGGACAATTGAGTGAATTTTAAGGAATGCTCTTTCACGCTCATACTCCCTTGGTGAAGGTTAATGAATTCCTCCACCTTAGATTCCCTCAACTCTCGGGGAAATAATCTACCACGAAATGCCTATTTGAACGTTTCCCACTCAACCGGGCCCGCTCCTACCGGCCTATGGTTCTTATATTGAGTATACCATACTTGAGCAACACTCTTCAATTGGTAAGCAGCTAACTTCGCTTTCTCTACCGAAGTCACCCCCATAATGTCGAGTATCTTGTAAACCTCTTCCCTATATTCTTAAGGATCCTCTCCTACTTTGGAGCCATGAAATTTGGGAGGTTTCATTCTAGCAAAATCCCCCACTCTAGAAGCCGCAAAATTCACATTCACTGGACCCACAACTTCTCTTTGGCTTAAGCCGTTATGACTTGAGCCAACATTTTAATAGCCGACCTAAACTCCGCATTAGTAACATTATCCACCATGGGATCATGTCACGACCCAAGCCTAGGGCCTAGACGTGACCGGCGAATGGGGAACCCGAAGGAACCCCAAACAAGCCTCATAGCGTATCATTACACATCCTTGGTCGCAGAAGCAATTAAAATGACCATAAGCGATAA
>JAJOOR010042114.1:0-13038 GCA_036250505.1 Solanum acaule
CAATATATTTTTAATAGATGCTATGTTCTTTTCTAAGCGAAAGTATAAACAACGTTGATACTTATGTATCATGGTGTTTTGTCTATATAATATATGAAAGCATCCTATTATTTATAATTTTTTTCTATGTTCATTTGATTATGTATATTGAAAGTAGATCAATTAAAGAGCACATATAAATTCACGGACCACATATATGGTCCCTAAAACACCTGTAAGGATCAAAATATTTTGGTTGATTTCTAGTCTGTTAGGGACAAGCAGAACTGGTCTTAAAAAAGGTATTAGTCACCACATGATTTATGTTTAGGCACCAGAAATGCAGTCCCTAAAAGTGTTTAGGGACTAGAATTTTTTCAATCGCAAAATCATTTTAAGGACCAGAAAGTTATATCGGTCGCTATTAACTTATAGCGACGGAGCCTTTAGAGACGGGAGGCGACCAGATATTTCTGATCGCAATGACTTTTAGGGACTAGAACTGGACTTTTAGGGACTATTTTTCCCGTCCCTAGAGGTCTTTTTTCTTGTAGTGAGTGGTGGTGGCAAGCTACGGCGGTGGCGGCGGAATCGTTAGAGAGAAGGAAGAGAGAAAGAAGAGAGAAGGAAGAGAGGGAAAATGGGGAAAAATCGCATCTGATATTTCAGATATTTAATGAAAAGCAACAGAAAGCGTCTCCCCGTCCGTCGCTTTTCTTTTAAAAAGTTGACCAACATTTTGACCAAAAAACGATGAACTAAGAGACACTGTCCATCACTTTTTTAAAATAGTTGACCATATATTTTGACCAAGAAGCGACGGACATAAAGATGCCGTCCAGCGCTATAGTAAAATAATAATTAATAAAATAAAATAAATTAAAAGTGACGGACAGCGTCGTTAATATTTTAATTTATATATAATTATTTTTAATAAAAGCGACAGACGGCGTCGCTATATATATTAAATAAATAATTATTAATTATATATAAATTTGGCGAAAAAATCCACGAAAAAACCGACGAACTAAGAGATGTCATTAGTCGCTTTTGTAAAATAATTTAAATTTTTTTTTATTAAAGAGCAACGGACAGCATGGCAAATGACGTCGCTTTTTGGAGCGACGCCGTCCGTCGTTTTTTTGCAGTTTTTTAGTAGTGCTAGGTGCGCATGAAAAATCATAAACTTAATTAGAACCTCGTCTGAATGACCTCGATGGAGAATAAGATGTAGAAAGTGAGGCTTAGATGGTTCGGACATGTAAAGAAGATATGCACAGATGCACCAATGTGAAGGTGTAAGGATTGACTATGGAAGGTTACAAGAGAGGCATCAGTAGACCGAATAAATACTGGCAAGTTATTATTAGACATAACATAACACAACTATAACTTATCGATGACATGACTCTAACTAGAAGATTATGGAGGACATAAGTTAGGATAAATGGTCTATTAAGTAGTGAGTTGCCTCATTAGTCTTTTATACTAATAATTGTATTATTACTCTGGAAGTTTCTTGTTATTCTATTCTTGGTAGTACTTATTGTTTCTAGCATTTCGATTATCATATTATTTTGTGGCAGTGACTATTCTTCTTACAGTATGCTTTGTGATACTTTTTTTTAAACATTTTGTATTTGGTTCTTCACTTCCATTTTTTTGTTTTCTATTATTGTTAAATTATTATTAATAAAATTAAAAATTTAAATTGAATTAAATTTTTATAAATATTAATGATATCATTCTTCCTAATGAGACTATTATTGGTATTATTATTCTTACCATTATTATTTACTATTATTATTAGAGTGATAGGCGACAAATTGAAGAATAGCGGGACAATGGCACATGGACCTTATTCTGCGGTGGGCACGGAATCCTAGAACACATTTCCGGGGCCTTTTATCTTTTGAATAAAAAGTAAAGTCATTTTTAATTAAAAAATAAAATAAAAACAAAAAATTTAGTTTACGTAAAAAGTGCATATTCAACCTTTTCCTTTCTTTAATACTAGAGGAGTAGAGGTGTAAATGAACGGGTTGATTTGGTTTTATAAATATCAAACAAAATTATTTGTGTTGGAATTTTAAATTTATAAACTAAATCAAATTAAAAAAAATTAGGTTTTTCAACTTCGGGTTTTTAGGGATTTATTCAGGTTTTTGGATTTATTCGTGTTTTTGGGTGTTTTTGATAAAGTATTCATACAAACAGATAATGAATTTGTGCTCCAAATATTTCTTTAGTCCTACCAATATACAACTATCTAATGTGTTTCTTAAGAAAATAACACAAAATATGAGATGAGTGATGACGGTAAACTATTAATAAAAAATAATATTGAAATTACGTAAAATAAATATTGAAAATTAATATGTCATAATGAAAATGAAAATAATACAAAATTAACTAATCATGTTAAAATAAGTCTAATAAATATTAATTACATGATTGAACATTGAAAAAAATTAAAATTAGGTTATGTATTTTAGATGTCTAAACCGATGTAAAACAAAAGAACCAATATTCAACATTATTGTCATTCGTAGTATTGAATTAAATTTTTTTTGGTAATATTAGTATTGATTTGATTTTGAATTGAGCTTTATAAGAGTTAAGTGTTTTAAAAAACTCTTCTGGGACTCGCCTCGGGGCACACCTTGGGGTGGGCCTCTAGCAAAACTCCCCGAGACTCAAGAGTGGGACTTAGTTCTGCAAGACTTACGCCCTAAGCACGACCAACGTCCAATGCTCGGGACTCGCCTAACAGATCTTACACAAATTATGTATTACTTTTTTTAATAAACGTTGTTGATCCTCATAATTCTTGAATAAATAAATGATACGTAATAATTTTTTAATCTATAGAGATAAGAAGATTGAGTGTAACTCAAACAACAAGTGTAGTATCACATCTTTACTATTTGGTAACACTGTAAAGGTGATTACATATTACGTAACAATTCTTTTAAAAATACGTAGCGGAATTTTACTTTTTCACTTATCATTGGTCTTCATGATTTTGTCATGTCTCAAAATTATCATTTTTTATTTAGCTATTTGAAAGTAATTTTATTTTTATTCATGAAGGAGTGATTTTTTTACTATAATACTAGTAAGTTAATTGATTATTTTCTTTTAGGGGGGTAAATTGTATAGTATGATAAATTATTTTTTAGAAACAATTATTCTTTTATTACTAGGAAGTTTAAGATATTAGATTATTTAATTTATACTTGTATAGTTATGTTAGAAGTTTTATTTTCTATGAGTTTCCTTAATCATGGTTGTAATTATTTCAAACTATTGATGTATTTTTATAATTTTGTGTTATTAGATTATTATACTATAATGTAAATTAAAAATTTAAAGATCCATAGGGCTTACGCCCCACTCCGAGGCTTACATCTCGCCCTATACTAAGTAAAACGCCCTGCCTCATGCCCCCACCTTTTAAAACATTGCTAATATATATGGACTTTAACATTTATTGGACCATTCAAAATTTTAAGTCTAAAAAGACTTGGTATAATATGTTAAAAAGATAAAAATTATGAAAAAGTATAAGAAATATTTATAAATTATATCAAAGTAAATACTTGTATATATAACATAAATTTTAAGAATTATATAGATAATGTCAGGTTGGTTTGGTCTCAGATTGAATTTTTTAGTTAAGACCAAACCAACCCAAATATAGACTAATTTTTTTTTTCCAATACCAAACTATTAATTGGATTTTTTTTTCAATTTGACTTACTTTGCGATTTGATTCGATTTTATACACCTCTAATTAATATTATATTTTATTTATTTTTCATAGGCTTGAGATTTACCTTACAAAACTGGACGTGTTGGAGCTCTTACAAATTTTAATGAATATTGAAGTAAACTTTGAATTTGGACTCCTTTTATTATATATATTTACTTTATTGTTATATTAGTTAAATGTATTTTAGAAACGGTTTCTCTATCTTACGACATATGACCTAGGGGTGAGTCTGCATACACATCATCCCTCATGCTCCACTTGTTGAATTGCACTGAATATATTATTGTTGTGTATATTTTTTAATTAATTTTTCGGTCATTTGATCCATGAGCTGATTTGGGGGCCGACCCAACCTCACTCAAGCTTTATAGGCCAACATGCTTACTCGGACACCTCCTTCTATAATGAGCTTCAAAATCTTAGTTCAATCCTATTTAATCACAGAGTTATTGACTAGGTTAGCTCAACGGATCAAATCCATATTAACAGTTCTAGCTACTTGAAAAAAAACAATGTTTTCCCTCATTTCTCTTGTTTACAACTAAAACAAGTTTTGGAGGGAAAAGAAAAAGTGATAATCTTGGAGGGGTAGGGTGATGTTCAAACTCACTCTAGTCTGGTCATGTTATAGGCAATTTTGTTCCGCACAATTTTTCAGATTTGAAACTTGAGAAGACCAAGACCACAATCCTTGAGGGGACAATGACTTCATAGTTTATTAACTTTTTCTGTCCAATAATAGTTATCCACTATTCTTTTGGCACACCTCTTAAGAAACTATAAATAGAAGGGTAATTTTACTATATCATTCTTTGAATATAATAAGTACAATATTTTGAAAAATGTAATAAAAAATTACTATAATTAATGATAACAATAAATTAGAAACTAAATGTAAAATTATTCATAAATTTCATAGAACTGGCAAATATTATTAAACATTACTTTTAATATAATGAATAAATATTATTGAACGGAGGGAGTAATTGATAATTCCAATCCAAAGACTTGCTAAAAGGAAGTGAGAGAAAGAGAGAATGCCGATGGAAAAAAGGTGGAAAAGCACATAATAATAATAATTAAAGAATGCAGCGACAAAGAGTTAAAAGAATTAACGGAAAAGGGTCATATTTGCCCTTGAACTCTTAGAAAAGGGTCATATTTACCCTTCGTCATACTTTTTTGATATATTTGTCCTTACCATCCAACTTTAGGCACATATTTGCCCTTGTACAGTTAAGTATTGTGTCACCATTTTTAATAGTCTATGTGGCACCTACATGGTGCCTATGTGGCTCCATATGTATATATTTTTATTATAATTAAAATTTTATTATATTTAGTATTTTATCTGACCCATTTAGTAAAGTTCGACCCAACCAAAATAAAGACCCATTAACCTGTTCCAATATCCATCCTTTCACATTAATTTAGCCATCAAAACATGATAATACAGAGACACCGGCCTTCAACTTTCTCTTCGTAGCTTTACACGATCTCAGAAGAAGCACCTTTTTATCGTAGAGAAAAGCTTGTTAAGAAGATAAAGTTTTACCAAAGCGTCCACAAGCACACAACAAGCTGATGTATTGCATATGCTATCAGTACTCCATAGCATAACACATTTGCTCCTCTGTTTGGGGTTCTGCATAATTGTATCAAACGGTGTTTGTGTGGAAATAAGCATGTCAATTAGTGCGCGAAAAAAAACAACAGAGACAACTTAGATTGAAGGCTTCGATATAGAGAGAAGAGTCATTCATGTCTTGATTCTGCTAATCGATCGGGTTTCTTGTCTGTCACTTTAATTTTACTTCTATAGTTACCGAGTGCTTAAGCGTGAATGAAAAGTTTGAATTTTGATGCTCTTCTTAATATCACTATTTAAGTTTTAAGTGACACGCACAACAGCTTAGGCTTCCATAAAATAACAATTGCATTAAGCCAAAAACAATCAAAAATTCAGAACTCCTTATAGTACTCCTGCAAATTCACACAGGCTCTTTGAAATCAGTTAGTTGCTGTCATGTTGTATAAGATGCAACGAGCTAAAGGACTATCATGAGCTAGATTCTTGAGAGTTCTCAATATCATATACCTGAAAATGGTACCCTTGGGAGTTTTACTGCGAAAGGTATCCAAGATTGCGTTCTTGAAGATTCGTGCAAAAGGATGCATAAGGTGCCAGAATATGTTTCTTATAGAGATCTTTTGTCCAGATTTTGAAAATATTCAAGAAACAAATACTAAGGATAAAACTCTTACCTATTGTTGGATCTTCTCTTTCAACTATATGAAGCGTTGCAAGAATGATGAGTATAGAAATTAGGGCTAATGGGTATTGAAATCGGGTTAATGGGTCTTTATTTTGGTTGGGTCGGATAGAATACTAAATATAAAGTAAATTTTTAATTATAATAAAAATATATACACATTGAGCCACGTAGGCGCCATGTAGGTGCCACGTAGACTAATAAAAATGGCGACACAATACTTAATTGTACAAGGGCAAATATGTATCCAAAGTTGGATGATAAGGGCAAATATATCAAAAAAGTATGACGAAGGGTAAATATGTCCCTTTTCTAAGAGTTCAAGGGAAAATATGACCCTTTTCCAAAGAATTAATGTTGAATATATAAATATGTCCTTTCAGTTGACATTTATATTTTTTAATATCGAGAGTTACAATATATTAAAATTATATAAAGTTAAGCAAATAAATATACATATTCTACGTGGCATAATACATGTAGAGTGTCATATAGGACGCCGCGTAGAACACATGTGTTTACTTATTCAACTTTATACAAGTTAAAATACCTACTCGTGCACATCCAAATTTGAAGGGTATAAATGACAACTGATGTCAAGTTAAAGAGAAACGTTTATATATTATGCCCTAAATTAACAATGATAAGTTATCAATGTAGGTTATAGTGGGATGATTGAAATTTCTCCCTCTTAATCAGAGATCTTTAATTCGAATCTCTTAAAATGAAAAAATCTTGCTAAAAACGTCATCCTCAGAGATGAATTTTATAAGGAGTGAATTTAAATTCAATTATGCCCCAATATAAATATCTAACACAAAATGAAAATAATAATAAAATTTAAAAAAAAAAAAAACAGAATAAGAATAAGTTATTTGTTTGTTATAAATAAAATTAAAAAGGAGCTTGACTCAACTATATAAAGTGATCTCTTTTCAAGTACAGATCATACTTCCATAAAAGGACTTTTTTCTTATCTCTTCGAAAGTGTAGTAATTAGGTCTTCGACTCTTTTGGTTTGGAGTAGACATTTGTTGGTCCCTTTTCCCACTATCTTTTCTCTTTTTAATCCCATAGTCTTGTCCATATTATTAAAAATATTTATTAGATTATATTAAAATATGATTAATTAAAAAATTTACATTTTGCTATTAAATTAATTTATTTAAAAGTATAAATATCATAAACTTTCAAAAAGAATCTCTATTATTAATCTTGATATTGATGGATAAAATACATAAATAAAGTGTATTAAAGAAAGTTAAATATTTTTTATTTATGATTTAAGAACGTGTAAAGAAGAAAGTAGGCATGTTAAAAAGGAAGGAGTATTACTCATTCCCTATTAATTTATGTCGTAGTATTTGATTGAGTATAAAATTTATGAAAATAAACTTCAAAATATGTCATATAAATATGACATTTTATATTGTATTAAGTATAAATGAGAAGTTCAAAATTACTCATTTTGTCCTAATATATGTATCTAATGATCGAATTCGGAGAGTCAAAATTTTAAAATTTGATTATGAATTCGAACATTAAATTTTTAAATTTTTCAAAATAAAATTTACATATTTAAAAATTATATGAAAAGTATTATTAGACATAATAATTAATAATTTAGCCCATTGATCTCAATCTTACTCCATAAAGTTATGGATATCAGTCTCATGATATGAATCTATTCATATAAACATTTATGTCTCATAGTATGCTCAGTCTCGCAAATACATAATTTCCTCTCAATGGCAAGCAACATAATATTATGTCATGCATATTCTTACATCAGATATCTCGAATGAATCATTGCTTATGATCTTTCTCCCTAAAGTTTGATAGTGATGTTGTTGATAGTAGTTGAGTAATGATAGAAGGAGAGAATCGATGTTTCTTATTGTGGTAGTGGTGATGTGCTTATTCCATCTAAAGTTATAATGTCGAGGGGGAATAGGATGGTGTTTTACTATAAGTAATAGTTAAAGGAGACAAATTAGTCAGTTCCTGATAGTAATGTGTGAAATTTCAGTTGGTAGAGATGATGAGAGAATGAGAAATTCTTAGAAGGATTGGTTAGTAGGAGTCCATGGAGTGGTTATAGTACTAGGCTTGAATGTTGTATTGTTAACATGCAGTCAAATGCATGATGCATTAGGTGTTTCTTAAGATGGGTTCAAGGTAGGTTGAATGTGATTATAAGGAGAAGTATTCTTGGGATGAGATTCCCTATAGAGGTATAGATTAATCTTGTGGTTTAGATAAGTATAACCATATCATGTTTAGCACCTTTTGAATTAGATATTAGGCTTGAACATAGTAAGAGCAAGCGATTTGAATTAGACATTTGTAAGAGTAGTCATATACTCTAGTAGGAGTTATGAGTTGCAGCTTATGAAGTGTATTAACCAAAATCGAGAGCATAGCATAAAAGCTACTAGTCATATCACACACGGCATAGTATTCATGTTGTTACTTTGAGCCCAGATACTCTTGTTTCATGTCATGGCCTATAATCTTGAAATCTTATGGGAATTTCGCGCCAAGTGTGCTCGAGTCCAGTTTCAAAACTCTCCGTGTGAATCCTATGTTGGTAGACAAGTTCGGAATTCAAAAAGATAGTAGGAGTGATTCTTTTCCATTCCATTCTCAGTTTAACCGTCATTCGAGGACGAATGATTCCAAGGGGGAGATATTGTAACGTCCCGAAAATTTCTAAGTTAAGACTCGAATCATTCTTCAATGGTGATAAGATTTTACCTAGTGATTCTTGATTGTTATTAGGTGTTAAGATCAATCCTTTAGTGTGGGAATTATTTTGGATATGAATTAAGGTCTCTAGAATCCCCTAGCACAAAGTTGAGTTAAAAGCTTTCATACCGATTGAGTTTCAATATGAGATTTTACTTGGGTCAAGGTTTTTTGAAATAAAAGAGTGAGCATTACACACACCACTGTGGTATGAAACTCACACTTTTAATAGTTTAGGTATGAAACTAAAAAAAGTATAGTTTAGGTGTGTTTTTTACACTTATCTCTAAATCTTAACAAAATAGTTTGTTAAGTTTTCTATTGTATCCCTGTAAATAATTGAAAAAGGAGACTTTTTTTTATGATTTTACAATGAACTACGGATATTAGGGTGCAAATCATTAAAAATGATAGGATAATGTGTAAGTCACAAAAGAGTGCCTACATGTTAGGGGTGCAAATAGCAAATTACTCAAATAAAGAAGACTTTTCAATCTTGTGGTCTTAAATTAAAGTTATGTCAAATGTACCAAAATGTTCTTTAAGCTTGTGGCTTTAAATATGTCACGTGGAAAGTTAAAATTAAAATGTTGCGAAAAAAAGAATAAGTCATTCTTTTTTAAATAGACTAAAAAGGAAAGCATGTCATTCTTTTTAAAACAAATGGAGTGATATGTTTTTAGTATAGTTTTCTTTGTCATATGAATTACCACCCACATAGTTTGAAATTATAAGATTCTGCTTGACATCCGAATTCTTTGGACCCAATAGACATAGATAAGTATGGCTGTGAATTACATTTCATATGTTACAATTTCAGTTATGTTGTTTCAATTATCAACCGCCTTACATACTCGGTACATCGTTTCGAACAGACGTCCCCATTACCTAGGGGACGTTGCATTCATGCTAGGCAGGTCTTGAACAAACAAGTAGATAGGTAATTAACAGGGCATGTAAGTAAGCTCGCAGAAGGAGGTCAATTGGGCCAATGTGCATGCTAAAGGTAAGAGTGCAACTACATAATTTTCATGCCAATTGGAGAGAAATAAATCAAAGACAAAATTTACTTAATTGGAAGAAAAATAAATCAACCTAATGGTATAGCCAAACAATTTAGTAATTCTGACTCAAATTTTGTGTCTACGTATATACTGGAAAATTACAATATAAATGTTAAAAAAAATTGAATTCAATTACTCAAATGAATTATGATAGATTTTCGAACTCAAACTTTTAAAATTTTGGATGAGGCAAAGCCTATGATCACATCACTAGAGAAGAAATACAATTTAATAAATTATCTACTCTTTTAGGACCACTATAAGGACCATAACCCTACACTTAATTTGAGCTTATTATGTTAACAAAAGTCTTGGACTTCCTGGCATCGGATTCCAAATGTTGTCCACTTACTTTGGAAATTTTGGAAAATGACAACTTACCTTCAAATCATGGCTTCATTATTTAGCCATATATAAGAGTACAATTTATCTCTTATGCATTTCTCTTCATTTTTGACTTCACTAATGATAAATTGTCCACTAGCTCTAAAAGAGACTCAATATAAGAAGTTAGTTATAATATGTTAGCATAGATTCTGCATGATTTTTTGTTGCATTCATTTGGTAGGATATGGACTTTTCCTTCTTAATTATAAGGTCCCATAAACCTAGATCCCCTAATAATGTCACTACACTTAATTACCTAGTGGCTAGTAATATTACAATCAAATTATTTATAAGAATAAAAAAATATATTTATGATTACATTAATTAGTAGCCTTGGGAAATAATATACCCTCTCCTTTCACATTTTTACTTGTTTATTTTGGATTTTACGGGCCTCATAAGAAACAATGCTTGATATGAAGATTTCATTATCATACTCATGGTAATTGAGGTTTAGTATTAAGTTTTGGAAAATGATTTGAGAAATAAGTAATCAATACTAAAGGTTTTTTTTATTGTTTTGGACCAAGTCAGCATGATTTTTTTCTAAAAGGCCCCCACTCCAATAGGAATATCCACCTTATAAGTAATTTCCTTTTTTTTTAGCTACTAATGTGAATTTTTTTCCGTACATCCCAACAATCTTCTCGTTAAATTAAGTTCTACATGACTCATCTTTAAATTCATGAACTAATTTAAAAAATAAGTGAATGTCATTCATATCAATCAAGTATTTATGATCAACTAATTACTTTCTCAATTATTTTTAAATAGATATTTTATTAAAAATAATTATCTCATATTACTTAATCAGTTATTAAATTAGGATAAAATTAAGAGAAAATTATAAAATAGCAAATTATTAATTCAAATTAAATTTTATAGCCATAGTTTATTTTATTTGTAATTCGCAGCAAACATCCCATTTTTTTGTCATCTGGTTCGGTATACAATTAGTCATTTTCGATATACAATTACTCATTCGGTATACAAATGTATAAAATGCGTTTGTGTTTGTATAAAGTGAGAGAAAAGTGTATATACAAATACAAATACATATATTTTCATCCTATACACTTATAATTATACAAATACAGATCTTATTATACAAATTACAATGTATAAATGAATTTATACAAAACTGAACAATTTGTATAAAATTGTGTATCTAGCGAATTATACAAATCAAAAGTTTCATAGCAAACATAAAATTTGCTATGGAGCGCAATTATGCAAACTATAGCTATAACATACAAATATGATTTTTGTGTTTTCTATATGTGAAAGTTGCTCTAAAATTAATTAGTTTTTTCTCATTTTACCCCCTACAATTAATATGACCTTTGGAAGTTTAAACAAATTTTGAAATTAAAAAAAAAAATAATTTCAAGATGTTGAGTAATTAATATGAACATAGGAAAAAATAGTAAAGTTGGTCAATCTATTAATGATTTCTTAATCACCTTGTAAATAAAAAGTGTTCATCTAATATGGGACGGAGGAAGTATTAAATTTAACATATGTCTAATGATGTACTTTTTTGGTTCATTTTTATTTGTCTAGCACTTCTACAATATTATCATATAAATATAATAAACTCAGTGTATATATATATATATAAATGACCCGGTCGGTCATTTTTTGTTTTTTCGTGGAAATTACCATTTTGTCCTCCCAATGTCAATCCTGAGTTGTTTTTGATTGAGTTTGAAAAGTTGGTTTTGAACTTTGAGTTAAAAGTGGAGATTTTTGATAAATTTCGAGTTTGAAAGGCTAAGTTATTTAGAAAGTGGTTTTTGGTGTCTTTTGAAGTTTCGAATGTTGGAATGAAATTTTATTGATTCCATCAGTCCCAAAATGTGAAATTTGATCCATGAGATTTGATAGTTTTTTATTCTGAGTCTTTTTGGAGGATTTGAGGTCCTAAGTTGTGAAATTGTGGAAATTTAGCCTTTGGGTTGACTTTGGTCAACATTCAGTGTTCGGGGTGCTCAAATCGAAATTCTAAGGGTTTTGTTGGATTCGAGGGATGATTTTAGGCCTAGCTAAGGCCTCAGTTGATTTTTTAGAGGTCCTGAGTGTGTTTTAGCCTTTTTAGGCGTGAGTTAGTTTCTTGTGATTTTCACAGATGTCGGGTCAAGGAGACCTTAGATTCATTTTTTGATGATTCCATTGAGTCTGAAACGTCGAGTATAATTGATTTGCATATGTGGTTTGTGTGCACGGGGTTCTGAATGAATCCCGAGGGTCCTTTCGATGTTTTGAGAGTTGGTTGTAGTTTGTTGGTGTCTGCATGCCTCGCTTTTGCGAAGGCTGGTTGCTTAAGTGAGTTTCACAGAAGCAAGAGCCTCTTCTCTTAATCGAGGTTCGCAAAACTGAAGGAGGCTTCGCTTAAGTGAGACTCGCATTTTTAACAGGGTTCGCTTAAACGAACCCCTCGCTTTTGCAACATCATAGAGGGTTTTTGCTGTCATTTCAAGGTGTAAGCCCCATTTCACCATTTTTGAACTTGAAAATCGTTAGGGTGACAATTTGAAGATTTTGAGGGAAATTTTTTGGGTAATGATTCTTAACTCTAAATCTTTGATTACACATTATTATTATTATTGTTGTTGTTGTTGTTGTTGTTGAGACTTGAAAATCGTTAGGGTGACAATTTGAAGATTCTGAGGGAAATTTTTTTGGTAATGATTCTTAACTCTGAATCTTTGATTACACATTATTACTATTATTATTACTATTATTATTATTATTATTACTATTATTACTATTATTACTATTATTACTATTATTATTATTATTACTATTATTA
>JAJOOR010042116.1:0-12094 GCA_036250505.1 Solanum acaule
TTACTTCTAATATATATACACAATATACCACTTAATATAATATAATACTTAAATTATATTATATTACTTCTAATATATACTATATATGCTACTTAATATATAATATTTTCAAGTATTTATTTAAGTAATAATTCTTAACATTATTTCTTAATAATTTACTTAGAGCCCGTTTGGATTGGGTTAAAAAAAAATAGTTTTTAAGTCAAAAATAAAAAATCAAACTGAAATGATTTTTAAGTAAAAAAAAAGTAGGGGGAGACCTACTTTTGATTTTTGATTTATTTTAAGTCATTTTAAACTTATTTTAAATCATTTTTGACATTACCAGACACTTTTTAACTTATTTTAAGTCAATTTTGACTTATCTTACGTAGTTTTTTTATACTTGCCAAACACTTCCAGAAGTTAAAAACTGACTTAAAAGTAGGTTTGACCAATATCTAAGCCAATCCAAACTCTCTCTTAGTATAGTGACTACAAATTTAATTTTCACTATGAAGTAATTAAAATTATTTAATTAAAGACATAGTAATTTTATGGGGAAAAATAAAGAAATTAAGAAATGCAAAGACTCAATGAGCCTTTGACTTTATTAATATATTGATAAAATTCGAAACACACAAAGTTACAAAATTACAATTATTTGTCTCTGTAAAATGTAAATTCTACATATTTCTATTATTTTTTCCAATTCATTTGTATTAACATTGACATGAATTGACTCATAATTATCAAAATCAACTAATCCGTAATTTAGACTTGCTTATGAGTACTCCGTACCTGTGCTCATGTTTTCCCCTAACCAAATACTTTGCAATCTCCCTGCCCTTATATATCTTCCAATAACTCACCTTAGAATCCAATTATGTACGGAGTTGATTAGTCATATCTCTTGTAGATGGACCTTTACCATTGGAGATACTATTTTTGAAGTATTTACCAATGAACTTTGTTGTGGCATATGGATTATGACTCGTAATATGCTCCGAACCACATTTGTGATATTTTTTTAAAGTTTTAATACAAAACTGTTAGAACTTATGAATTTCACAGCCCTCAACCATCCCTCGCACTCTGGATGTGCACATTTAAAACAATACACACTACGGAATTAATCACCTTCGCGAGTCTGAAATCTTTTTCAAGCAACCAATATGCAATGAAGGGACTAGTTCTTCTTTGTTCTTGAATGTCATTCCTATGTAAAAACCTGTTTCATCATCTTGAAGATTGTTCAACTGTTTTGATTGAAAACTGGCCATTATATCAACAATGGGTGTAGGTGTTTGATCCTCCTCCACATCATGTTCACTCTCATCAACTAAAATATTCATTTTCATCCCATTCAATTCATCATTTAACATATTTTATTGGTCTTGTTCTACATTCATTCTCTATTGATTTTTAACAATGTACACCCTTAAAATGGGCCTAGCTGCACCACTCAGATAAGTAAGCAAACGAAGTTGATTGCATATCTTAAAAGGTAGGACCCTTTGATTTTCAAAAGACTGGTGCCTGTAACTAATGACAAGATCGTTCGGTTGGCAATTTAGTCCATAATTGCTAATGATTGAGTTCACAAAATTATCATACAAAATATCCCTTTGGTCTATCATCAATATTGACTCTAACATGTCACCATCCTTCCAGCGCCAAATAAATCGATTGTTATTCTCGATTCATTCACCATAATAATCAACAACTATTATTAATAATTATTCCATTAATGGTACCTAAATAAATTTATTAGAAATATTTAATAATGATTGTACAGTAAAGTATAGTGGCTATATACATTTAAGAAATCATATGCACAATCATTGTCCCAACACATAAGTCATATGTTGCAACAAGTAGGTCATTTGTTGCAGTAGATGACTCACTTGTTGGATACATGTACAGAACCAGAAGCTTATACAACATGTAAGTCAATTGTTGTACATCTGCTGCAACATGTAACTCATTTGTTGCAATATATGACTTACTTGTTTGGACAAACTTCTGGTTTTGTCCCAGTTTGTCCAGGTGTTGTAACATATATCCAACATGTGAGACAATTGTTGCAATAAATGAGTCATTTGGTGCATCAGATGACTCATCATTGCAATAAATGAGTCATTTGGTGCATCAGATGACTCATCTGTTGCAATAAATGACTTATCTTGGGACAAACTTTTGATTTTGTAGTATGTATCCAACGAGTAAGCCATATGTTGCAATAAATGACTTATATGTTGGGACAAACTTCTGGTTATGTCCCAACTTGTCCTGGTACTATAATATGTATCGAATAGGTAAGTCATTTGTTGAAAAAGATGACTTACTGTAACAATCGGGTTCCGTCGTTATAGAAAAGCCACTGGGAAAATTTTTTTACCCAAAAACTTTTTCGTAGGAACTTGAAATTTCCCAACCTAGTCCAGATTTGGATGGGTAGAACTCCCGAAATCGATCTTAGCGTGAATGGTATTTTCTGAGCGTCGTTGGTTAAATGTGTTTTATGAAATGTGGGTCTTGGAATTATTAAAATAACTCACTGTTTCTTGTAAGTCGCTTTGGTGGTGGTTTTGGTCGCTCTGACGGTGTCGCTGTGGCAAGTAAAACGCGACTTAAAGTTGTAAATAAACCCCTAAACGACCTTATTCTACACTTTTCAGTTTTTAGATCTAAGAACGAACTACAGACGTTCTTGACAGTTTTCCACCATTCTTGAGGCTAAAGGTAAGATTTTAACTCCCCGAATCCATTTTTCGATCTGTAGAACGTAATCTAATGGGTAAATATCGATGGGGGATGGTTTGATCTAGAATCTATGGTGGAAACATCCCTAATTTGGATAATTGGGATCATGGGTTTGATCCAGGGTTCATAGAATTGTTAGTAATCCGAGTAATTAGTGACTGTTTATTGATTCCCATATTATATTGATTGTTTGTACACCAAGAACAAGCGGAACGAATCCAGAAAGTGAAGGATCAAGTTTCTTAGGGTTTCAAGCTTGTTTCGAGGTAGGTGATGGTTGTGATTCTATGATTGTGTGATGTATGTTTGTTCTTGCTTCATTATGATACATGTATGTATGTGATCACATTTGTTGTAAATGAGATAGATGAATGATGAATGTCATGAATCATGACTTATTTGTATGAACTTGAGAAGATACTTGTGATTGTGATTGTAGTGTGTTGAATGGATCGGTTGCCACATTTTGGCATAAATAATTGGGATCGGTTGCCACGTTCTGGCATAATCATTGGATCGGATACCACGTTCTGGTATGCTAACTATTTGGGTTTGGGTTCCATGAGAGGACCAATGACTTGTCATAATGTGTATCTTGAGAAATGTGAAGTTGTTCGTTGTTCATTGTTCGTAAATGTTCATAATATTGTATATCTTTTATATATGCATGTGATTATATTATTGTATTAACTTATATATGCTGCACTTGGTGGGATAACCACGTGATCCTACCAGTACACTGTGGTTGTGTACTGATACTACATTTGCTTTTATTTTTGTTGAGTACATGACATTTTCAAGCGGCTATTGACAGACCTCGTCTAGAAGATCAGTGATCTTTACGAATTCAAGGGTGAGCCAATTCTTCCGGGCTTCCATGAGTTCTCTTTTGTCTATGTCCACATTTCGAACTTAGACTTTTCTTGTTAGTTAATAGTTCATTAGTTCGGGGTTGTATCCCTTCTTGTTTAGACTTATTGAACTTTAGATGTTTTGGTACACTGACTTTCAGGTTCTAGGTGTATTTTTTCGCATTTATTTTAGTTGATAGACTTTTGTTTAGAGTTTATGGGTACTCCCTATTTCTTTCCTTAGTATTTAACCTGATTCTGTAACTCAAATGCTTTAGTTTTTGGTTTAGTTGTTTGGTTGGGTTGTAGTAGTAGTCTCCCATTAGAGGGTTAGTGTGGGTGTCAATCATGACGGTCTAGGTCGTGACAAAGTTGGTATCAGAGCCTAGGTTTGTTGATCTCGATGTACCAAAACGAGTCTAGTAGAGTCTTGCGGAATGGTACGGGGCAACTTTACTTTTCTTCGAGAGGCTATAGGACTTTAGGAAATATATCTGTTTCTTTTGTCTCATTTCGTGCTATGACTTGATTCCAATTGGTATCTGGCGATTCAAATTGGTATCTAATCTCCTTCACTCTTCTGTCTGCAGATGGTTAACACTAGATTCAACGGCGTCAGGCCCGTAGCTCCTGTCAATGCTCCAACTAAGGAATCTGTAGGGAGAGGTCGCGGTCGAGCCAGGGGTAGAGGAAGAACTAGGGGTAGAGGCAGTGAAAGAGTGGCGCCTACTAGAGATAGGGTACCAGTGGAAAATGTTCCCCAAAATGAGGCCCCTCATGTACATCACGAAGATATTGAAGAGGATATCGAGGTTGAAAACGTTGAGGAGGTGGGACAAGAGGAAGAGGTGTTGGCTGAGACTACCGATGTTCCTCCCATAGACCCAGTGTTAGCTCGACAGATCATGTCATTCTTGAAAGGGTTGATTGGTCTTGGAGTGCTTCTTTCTGTTCAAGCAACTCAAGCTCCCGCTAATCCCCTTATTTCCAGCACTGCACCCAAGATGGGTGGAACGGGAGGTAATGATGCTTTCTTCCGTCCTTTGTTGGGTTCTGTTATGACTAGTAATGAGCATGAAATGTTGACCAAGTTTTTGAAGCTAAAGCTTCCTGTGTATCTTGGTTCTGAGAATGAGGATGCTTATGATTTTATCTTAGACTGCTATGAGAGGCTTCATAAGTTGGGAATTTTCCATCAGCATGTGGTTGAGTTTGTGACTTTTCAGCTTCAAGGTGAGGCCAAACAGTGGCGGAGAGCTAATATTGAATGCAAATCTTCTACTTTACCTCCACTTACTTGGACCCAATTTCATGCTCTGTTTCTATAGAAGTATGTGCCTAGGACTTTGAGGGATCGCAAAAAGGATGAGTTCATGGCTTTGGAGCAAGGTGGTATGTCTGTGGCTGCTTATGAGGCCAAGTTCCATGCCTTGTCTAGATATGCTACTCAATTGGTGACTATTGAGGAGGAGAGGATCCAGTTATTTATTAGGGGACTAAATTCTGAGTTGCAAGTATTATCTGTTCATATGACTTATGCAGGGAGGAGCTTTAATGAGGTAACATACTATGTTAAGAAAGTGGAGGGGGTGAGGCGAGACAGTCAGGCTAAGGCATTGGCAAATAGGGCCAAGAATTCAGGCAACTTTCAAGGTTCATATTCCAGAGGTTCAGGGAGGCCAACGCTTGCAACCAAGCCAATTCAGTTCGCTATGCCCGCCTATATAGGTAATTTCTTGGGCACTCTATCTCATAATTTGATTCAGGATAGCCAGGGAGTCGCACCTTCAATGGGCAGTAGGTCATCTTTTGATCGTACGTGTTATAACTATGAAGAGCCTAGGCATATGAGGAGAGATTGTCCCCACCCACGTGTGTTGGACTCCGCGCAGCATCAGTCTAGAGAAGTGGTACCCGCGGGAAATGGTAATAATGGTCGAAGGCATCCACAAGGTAGGTGAGGAAGTAATCAGCGAGGCTGTGGAGGTAGAGAAAATGGTAATGCAGGCAGAGGTAACGTGCAACCAGGCAGATAAGTGGTTCGTCAAGATGATAGGGCCAGTGTTATGCATTTTCGGGCAAGAATGAGTCAGAGGCGTCTGACGCAGTGATCACAAGTACTATTTTTGTCTGTGACTGGATGGCAAATGTGTTATTTGATTCGGGTTCTACTTATTCTTATGTATCCGTGATATTTGCCTCAAAGTTTGATATGATTTGTGATATACTTGATACCCCTATCCATGTTTCTACCCCAGTTGGAGAGTCAGTCATAGTTACCCATGTCTACCGTATTTGTCCTATTTTGTTTATGGGTTTTCAGACTTGGGCTGATTTGGTGATTTTGGATATGACTGGCTTTAATATTCTTAGGCATGACTTGGTTGTCCCCCTACTATGTTGTGTTAAATTGTAATACTAAGTCTGTAACTCTAGAAATTTTGGGAAGGGAAAAGTTAGAGTGGGAAGGGGTGTGCAAGCCTAAGCAAGCTAAGATCATATCCTCCATTCGGGCTAGAAAACTGGTAGGGTAGGGTTGTTTGGCTTATTTAGCTCATATTAGGGATGTTAAGGTTGCGACTCCGTCTATTGAGTCTATTCCTATGGTGTCAGAATTTAGAGAAGTGTGTCTTACTGACTTGCCTGGTATGCCTCCGGATAGAGATATAGATTTCTGCATTGACTTGGAGCCTGTTACGCGCCCCATTTCTATTCCTCCATATTGTATGGCTTCGGCGGAATTAAGAGAGCTTAAGGCTCAAATCTAAGAGCTTCTTGATAAGGGATTTATTTGACATAGTGCTTCCCCATGGGGTGCCCCAGTTTTGTTTGTTAAGAAAAATTATGGTTGTATGAGAATGTGTATAGATTACCGGCAATTGAATAGGGTCACTATTCGAAACAAGTATCCTTTGCCTCGAATAAATGATCTTTTTAACCAATTGCAAGGTGCATCATTTTTCTCCAAGATTGATCTAAGGTCTGGCTACCATCAATTAAAAATTAGGCTTGAGGATGTGCCCAAGACGGCGTTTAGAACCCGCTATAGGCACTATGAGTTTTTAGTTATGTATTTTGGCTTGACCAATGCGCCTGCAGCTTTTATGAGTTTAATGAATGGGGTGTTCAAGCCATTTCTTGACTCGTTTGTGATAGTCTTTATTGATGATATTTTGGTCTATTCGAAAAGTGAGGAAGATCATGCCGACCATCTTCGTATTGTTCTGGGTGTTCTTGGGAAACAAAGGTTGTATGCTAAATTTTCTAAGTGTGAATTTTGGTTGACTTCTGTTGTATTTTTGGGGAATATAGTTTCGAAAGAAAGGGTAATGGTAGATCCCCAAAAGATTGAAGCGGTAAAGAATTGGTTTTGACCAAGTTCTATGACTGAAGTTAAGAGTTTTATGGGACTCGCTAGCTACTATCGTCGATTTGTGAAGAACTTTGCTTCTATTGCCACTCACTTGACTAATTTGACCAAAAAGGAGATCCCATTTAAATGGACTGAAAAATGGGAGGAGAGCTTCCAAAAGCTCAAGACTCTTTTGACCACCGCACCTATTCTAGCATTACCTGTAGAAGGTAAAGATTTTATTATTTATTGTGATGCTTCACATTCTGGTTTGGGTGCTATATTGATGCAACATAAGAATGTTATAGCTTATGCCTTGCGTCAATTGAAGGTGCATGAGAGGAATTATCCAACATATGGTTTAGAGTTGGCAGCGGTATTATTTGCTCTTAAGATCTGGAGACATTACCTCTATGGTTTCAAGTGTGAGGTATTTACTGACCATCGTAGTTTGCAGCATGTGTTTACTTAAAAGGATTTGAATTTGAGACAACAAAGGTGGATGGAGTTACTTAAAGATTATGATGTCACCATTCAATACCATCCGGGTAAGGCTAATGTGGTGGCAGACACTTTGAGTCAAAAAGCGGTGAGTATGGGTAGTTTAGCTTGCTTAACTGTAACCAAACGACCTTTGACTAAGGAAATTCAGACTTTGGTCTAAATTCATGCAATTGGGCATCTCAGAAAGAGGTGGGGTGTTATCTAGCATTGAAGTGAAGGCCACATTCATTGAAGAGATCAAGGCCAAAAAGTTTGAGGATGAGAATTTGGAGGAGATTAGAAAGAAGACTACGATTGGTAAGGCACAAGAGACCACTCTTGATGCGAAAGGTGTGCTCAGTTTTAAGGAAAGAATTTGTGTTCCTCAAGTTGATGACTTGATTCAGAAATTGTTGACAGAATCCCATGACTCGCGATATTCTATTCATCCGGGTGTGACCAAGATGAATCGAGATTTGAAGCAAATTTATTGGTGGTCGGGCATGAAGAAAGATATAGCGAAGTTTGGGGCTAGGTGACAAAATTGACAACAAGTGAAATATGAACACCAAATGTCTGCAGGTTTGCTTCAAAGAATGCCAATTTTGGAATGGAAGTGGGAGAGGATAGCCATGGATTTCTTGGTTGGTCTTCCAAAGACTTTTGGGAAGTTTGATTCTATTTGGGTAGTGGTTGATAGATTGACTAAGTCAGCCCATTTTATTTCAGTAAGAATATATTATAATAGTGAACAATTGGCTAAAGTTTATGTGAAAGAGATAGTGAGGTTGCATGGGGTGCCCCTCTCTATCATCTCAGACCGTGGTACCCAATTCACATCCAAGTTTTGGAGGAAATTACATGATGAATTGGGGACACAACTCACTTCTAGTACAGACTTCCATCAACAGACAGACGGGTAGTCAGAAAGGATTATTCAAGTGTTAGAAGACATGTTGAGGGCATGTCTGATTGATTTTGGAGGGCATTGGGATAAGTTCTTACCTTTGTGTGTATTCTCTTATAATAATAGTTATCACTCCAACATTGATATGGCACCATTTGAGGCACTCTATGGGAGGGGATGTAGATCACCCATAAGATGGTTTGAGGCTGGAGATGTGAAATCATTGGGGGTTGATTTAGTGAAGGATGCTCAAGATAAGGTGAGGAGTATTCAAGCTAAGCTTCTAGCAGTCCAGAGTAGACATAAGAAGTATGCAGATCATAAGGTAAGAGACATGGTATTTCAAACCGGTGAGAATTTTCTTCTTAAGGTATCACCCATGAAATGGGTGATGAGATTTGGCAAGAAGGGAAAGCTAAGTCCGCGATACATTGGTCCCTTTGAGGTTCTTGAATGTATAGGATCGGTAGCATATAGATTGGCTTTACCTCCTAACCTATCGGGAGTTCATCCGGTATTTCATGTGTCCATGTTGAAGATATATCATGGTGACGGGGAATACATCATTAAGTGGGAATCAATTGTGTTAGACAAAGACCTCCAATATGAGGAGGAACCGATTGAAATTCTTGATCGTGATGTGCGTAAACTGAGGACAAAGGAGATTAAGTCTGTAAAAGTTCAATGGAAGCATCGTCCAGTTGAGGAAGCTACTTGGGAAATCGAGAGGGACATGCGAGACAAGTATCCCCAATTGTCCGTCGATTTAAGTACTACTTAATTCCTTCTTTAGCCTGTTTTTCCTAAGTTTGTCACTTGGGGGCGAGTGATGGGTAAATTGGTATCTATTGTAACGACTGAGTTTCGTCGTTATAGAAAAGCCATCGGGAAAGTTTTTTGGGACAGAAAACTTTTTCATAGTAACTTGAAATTTCCCAACCTAGTCCAGATTTGGATGAAATCAGAGTCATTAAGGTGTAGGGAAATCTAGTAGCAATCTGGTGACTTATTTATGATTTTGATTACATGAGTAGTTTGATAAGTCGTTAAGGAATCCGTACGACTTTACGGAATTGAATTCGGGTGAGTAGAACTCCCGAAATCGATCTTAGCGTGAATGGTATTTTCTAAGCGTCGTTGGTTAAAGGTGTGTTGTCAAATGGGGGTCTTGAAATTATTAAAATAGCTCACTGTTTCATGCAAGCCGCTTTGGAGTTGGTTTTGGTCGCTCCTGCAGTGCCGCTGTAGCAGGGTGAGGGTCGATGTGGCGGGCCAGACGCGACTTAAAGTCGTAAATAAACCCCTAAACGATCTTATTCTGCAATTTTTAGTTTTAAGAGCTAAGGAACGAACTCCAAGCGATTCTTGACAGTTTTCCACCATTCTTGAGGCTAAAGGTAAGATTTTAACTCCTCGAATCCATTTTTTGATTCGTAGAACGCAATCTAATGGGTAAATATCGATGGGGGAGGTTTTTGATCTAGAATCTATGCTGGAAACAACCTTAATTGGGAAAACTGGGATCATGGGTTTGATCTAGAGTTCATAGAATTGTTAGTAATTCGAGTAATTAGTGACTATTTATTGATTCCCGTATTATATTGATTGTTTGTAGACCAAGAACAAGTGGAACGAATCCGGAAAGGGAAGGATCAAGTTTCTTAGGGTTTCAAGCTTGTTTCGAGGTAGGTGATGGTTGTGATTTTATGATTTTGTGATGTATATTTGTTCTTGCTTCATTATGATACATGTATGTATGTGAATGTTGCGGTATTAATCACACTTGTTGTAAATGAGATAGATGAATGTCATGAATCATGACTTATTTGTATGAACTTGAGAAGATACTTGTGATTGTGATTGTGGTGTATTGAATGGATAGGTTTCCACGTTCTGGCATAACTAATTGAGATTGGTTGCCACGTTCCGGCATAATTATGGGATCGATTGCCACGTTTTGGCATAATCATTGGATCGGGTACCACATTCCGGTATGCTAACTGTTTGGGTTTGGGTTCCATGAGAGGACCAATGACTTGTCATAATTGTGTATCTTGAGAAATGTAAAGTTGTTCGTTGTTCGTTGTTCGTAAATGTTCATAATATTGTATATGTTCGATATATGCATGTGATTATATTGTTGTATTGACTTATATATGCTGCACTTAGTGGGATAGCCGTGTGATCCTACTAGTACACTGTGGTTGTGTACTGATATTGCACTTGCTCTTATTTTTGTTGAGTACAGGGCATCTTCAAGTGGCTATTGACAAACCTCGTCTAGAAGATCAGTGATCTTTTCGAATTCAAGGGTGAGCCAATTCTTCCAGGCTACCATGAGCTCTCTTTCGTCTATGTCCACATTTCAGACTTAGACTTTTCTAGTTAGTTAATAGTTTATTAGCTCGGGGTTATATCCCTTCTTGTTTAGACTTGTTGAGCTTTAGATGTGTTGGTACATTGACTTTCAGGTTCTAGGTGTATTTTTCCGCATTTATTTTAGTTGATAGACTTTTGTTTGGAGTTTATGGGAACTCCCTATTTCTTTCCTTAGTATTTAACTTGCTTCCGTAACTCAAATGGTTTAGTTTTGGTTTAGTTGTTTGGTTGGGTTATAGTAGTGGTTCTCCCGGAGAATTAGTGTGGGTGCCAATCACGACGGTCTGGTTCGTGGCACTTACATGTTGGATACGCGATTGTAAATTATTGAAGAAACACTCAAATACTCAGATGAAAAATTAGACTAAAAATCATTTGTTTACTTATCAAAATCACCTATAAAGTAATGCCCAGTGATATAGGAATGAAATTTGGTCCAATAGCAGCAATACCAACAATGTGAATGTCACGACAAGTAAGAGAAGAAAAAGAGATGAACAAGAACAAGAAGAAGAAGATAATGATGAAGAAGAACAAGAAGAATGATGATGATGAAGAAGAAGAGCAGCAACTTGAGAGCAACAACAATGAAAAAATAATGAAGAGAGAGAAAAATGAAAAAAGAGCGGTGAGCTGTGGGTAGAGGGTATACATAGGTCGGTTTGGTTTGGCTTTTCATTAAAAAAAACCTAAACCAACTATGTCGGTTTATTAAATCTAAAAACCAAATCAAACCACATAAAGTCGATTTTTTCGGTTTCGGCTTTAGTCCGTTCTTTTGGGTTTTTTCGATCTTTTGGTTTTTCCAATTTTTTTACAACTATACGGTATTCGAAAAAGAGATCAAATATATTTTCACTTACCTGAGTGATAAGCTAAACTTAAAAAATGTTAAATGAATAGAAGTTTTCAAAAAGACGGTAAAATTCACATGAGTACAAATTTTAATTTTTGAAATATCAACGTTCATTATGTTAGATTAATAAGACTAAAGGCTACATGCAAACTAAATACAAAAAAAAATATTACAAAGTAAATTGTTAACTTCGAATTTGAAAAACTATAACAATATAATTTTAACTTCGGATCTTAATACAAAATAAAATATTTACAAATTTTACAAGCCCAAATTTGAAATAAAATATATAAGCATTAACAACTATAAACTAACTAAAAATATATTAACAAAGTAGATTATAAATAAAAAATTTTATTTATAAATAAAATAAAATTATAGATATGTATGTATGTATATATATATAATATTTACAAAATTTTACAAGTCCAAATTTGAAATAACATATATACACATTGAAAAACTATAAACTAACTAAAAATATATTAACAAAGTAGATTATAAATTATATTTTTTATCTA
>JAJOOR010042120.1:0-14916 GCA_036250505.1 Solanum acaule
TGATAAAAAACTATGAAACTTTAATCTTATATATACTTAAAGGTATAGAAATAATTGAATTAAGAAGAATAATATGGGAAAAAATATTTAATGATAACAAATCAGAAGATATATTAAATCAACAATGGTATGAAATAGACCTACATGATTTAGACTTCGACAGAATAGAATGGTATGATTTAGAAATAAATTCAAATTAAAATGAACTACGAATATTTACAATATTGGATAGAATCTATGGAAAATATAAAACTATTAGAACAATTAATGGAGAAAAATGTATATATGTACCAAAGAACCCAAGATATGTTATATCTAGAATATATCATAAATAATATTAAAGAAATATTCAGATTAAAACAACTATCGGAAGAATATTACAATAAATATTATTACATTTTACCATGAATTTCGCACTACCAAAAAATAACACTAAAGAGATATCAAGATTAAGACACATAGCAAAAGAATATTATAATAAAATCTTTAAAATAAATTACTCACCTACCACACTACCACTTCCATGAAATCCTCAACTACCAGTTCCGCACCGAAAAATGGTAATTTATATGAGAGAATGTTAATTTAGCACGTTGACATATTATAGCATAATACTTATAAAAACAAATCTATATATAAGCTTAGTTCATTGTCTAAATTTGGCAATACTAATTTTTAACACTATTTAATTTAATTATTTTAAAATTATTCAAAATCATAAATACTCTCACACAATACATATTATCCTCTTGTTTTAGTAATGAAGATATAATAAAACTTATAACCACTCCCTATTGTTCTTTTTAGGCATTTTGACTACAAAAATGGTTGATTTAAAATGTATGTTATTTCATAAAGTTACAATATAATCAATCAATATAGTTCACTTTTATTTTTATCCTAAATGTGAAGAGAGATTAATATGATGAAAAATATAATATTAAATTAGGATAAAAGAATATAAAGAATAATTTATTATAATGATTTCTTATATTAATATTCTCTTAAGAAACATATATAAGGAAAACATAACAATAAAGGATTGAAGGGAGTGAATAATTTGTTTCATAAAGAAAGTAAAAAATATTATATGAGTCTGAACAACTAAAAATACTTGTTTGATTACTTTTAATATATAAATCTTTTACGACCTTGATTTGTTTTTCACCATCTTCTTATAATAATAATAATTATTATTATAATCTGATCGACCTATTCTCTATTGAAACTTTATCATCATTCAATGATTATTTTGATGTTATATTCTTCTCTGTGGATCTATTTTTATTTCTTAAAATAGTGAAATAGTGTAAAATTTTAATTAATATATCAGAAATATATATTTGAAAAGATTTTTGAAATAAGAAGTAGAGATGTTTCTATTATAAAATGTACCTTCAAACAAAGAAAAAATAGTGAAAATATTGTTGATTCAAATAATCTTACTTATAGATAGGGGTGTGCGATAATCGAACAGACCGATAAATCGAATCGAAAAAAGTGTTATTGATTTATTGTTATTGGGTTAACGGTTTTTAATAATTTTATAAAAAAAATATCGGGCTATCGGTTCGGTATTGGTTTTTAATATTGAGTTATTGGGTAAGCCGATAACCCATTAAGACTAGTAATTTACTACTTTTACTTGTACATAAATATAATATATTAATCTCACAACCTTACCAGTTATTGTCTTTATCCTTTAGCCTTCAATTCACACTTGACAATGACTTTGAGTTCATAACTTCACATTATACAAAATTAAACGTCAAAATCTAGATTAAGAACCCTATGATCCTCTTAATTTCTCTTTCTGTTACACTTGTAGTTCTTTTCATGTTTGTTATTATTTTTTCTATTTTATGAGTATTTGTAAAGTTACATTATTGTGTTGTCACGTCAAATTTATTAGAGTAGTCATATATTTATTTTATAAGTATTTTCTTATTGGTTAAACCAAAAACCGAACCGTTAAGGACCAAAACTGATAAACTGAAAACCGATAAGAATATCTTATTGAATTGGTTATTTTTTTAACGTATTTAAAAACCGAAAACCGATAAATCAAAATGATAATACACAAAACCTAACTGAAGCGACCCGATGCACACCCCTACTTATAGATGCGAGGTTACATAATTTTAAAACATCAAGAGAAAAATGGGAGTCTCCCATTACTATCCATCATATTACTCATAATATAAAAATCAAATTTGACCACAACAATTTAACACAATAACTGCAAGCATACTAAAAATGATCTCAATTAAAATTGTCTTATATTCTCTCTTTTTTTTTAGTTGTACTATTCAATAGTATAACAATATTAAGACACTCTTAGTAAATAAATATGAGAAGGGGTATGCAATAATCGAACAGACCAATAAATCGAATCAAAAAAATGTTATTAATTTATAGATATTGAGTTAATGGGTTCTTAATAGTTTTATAAAAAAAAATCACCAGGTTATCATTTTGATTTTAGTTCTCTAATATTACATTACTGGGTAAACAAATAAAATTTTAAAACTGTAGTGATTTATTACTTTTCCCTTACATAAATTTAAAATATTAATATGAGTACCCATTAGCCTTAAATTCATATTATTGTCTTAGTTATTTTATTTATGTTGTACTTCTATAGTTCTTTTGATATTAGTTATTACTATTTTTATTTTATGAGCATTATGTAAAGCTCCATTATTATCTTGCTGCACCAAATTGTTGGAGAAGTCATATATTTATTTTATGAGCATTTTCTTATTGGCTAGAATGACAATCAGACCATTAAAGGTGAAAAATAGATAAATAAAAAATCGATAAAAAGTATCTTATTAATTTGGTTATTAATTTAACATATTTAAAGATAAATCGATAAATCAAACCAATAATACATAAAATGAAACCAAACCGTCTAAGGCACCAACTCTTTAGCCTCTTTTTAAAATATTTTGTAGATTTTATTCTTTAGTTAGATATAATAACTAAAAAAATATTTGTGATTTAATATACATACAAAAAGATTTAAAAAATGTAATTATATAATGTTTGATTTTTATTGCAACAAAAATTTATTATGAAGATAGGTGTAATGACCATCCCGATCATTTTCTTTGTTTTTTCGATCTCTTCAATGTTTAGAGCTTTCCTGTAGAGACCCCAAGTCATAAAAATTACTTGTTGGGACGGACAGTTCGGTCGTTGGGTCGTTCGTTTAGGTTTTGTACAGGTTTTAGTATTTTGGAGCTTTTGAAACTTGAACTGTTGACTTCAATCAAAGATTCATGAAGATGGCCTCAGAATGCAATTTTGACAATTTCATCAGCTCCAGAAGGGCCAATTTAGGTTAGGGGCAATGTTGGTTTGGGCCCTGAGACTTCTGATGTGTGAGTTTGTGTCGTTAGGTGTTTTAACTTTAAAGCTTAAGCCAAGGGTTGACTTTAGTCAACATTCTTGGTAAACATGCTTGGATGAGAATCCCGTCAACATAGTTAGCTTTGGAATGTCGAGTTTTGTCCAGAACGACCTTTGGTATGGTTCGCTTCTGGTCTCATTTAGAGCCTTCTTGTGGTTTTAGCTTAAAATAGAGCTTGAATGTGGGACCCACTTTTCATTGAAACAACCTCGGATGGAAGTTTTGATGGTTTTGTTGAGTCTAGAATGTCAAATTCGATGGGGTAGCATATTTCATTTTCACGCACGGGTTCCGAATGAATCCCATGCACCCCATCGAAGAATTCAGAGTTTGAGCAAACTAGGTAAATTGTTGATATCTAGTGCAGGCTTTTAGCGACCAGTTTTGGGTATTTATATCTAGAAATTTCAACTCTCAGCCCTCATTTTCAAAAGGCAATTTCTCCCTCATCCAAGCTCTAATTTGAGTGATTCAAAGTCCTTTGTGATATTTGGGAGAGTGGCTACTTGGGTTTGTGATTAGAAGTTGTTGAATAACCTTTGTTTGAGGTGAATTTTAGGTCAAAGTTGTTGCCTTTTCATGGTTTTCTTGTTAATTTTGCATGTTGTTGTTGTGAATGTTTTTGGGCCTTGGATCGTGTTGAATTTTGGAACAGAAGTTTTAGGCCTAGTTTAGGCTCTTTTGATGGAGTGAATATCAGAATTCTCGGTGTGGGTCATACATTCCCATTTGGACTCAATTTTAGGTCTATTTCTAATGTTGCAATTTTAGTGTCAAAATGTATGTAATGACGTTGTGATTGATAATTTGATAGTTTGGCGAGGTTCGGAGGCATTTCGGATGTGGATAGCTCGTGTGTGGTGGATTTACAATGCTCGTGCTCGGCATTGACGAAGGCTTGGTCCAATTTTTTATTGAGCTTCTTAGATAATGCCTAGTATAGATTTCATGTAATTTTGGATGGTATTTGTTAGTTATTTAGTTGTCCTCTTGTTGTTCCATCCTTTCTTGATTCTGTAGGAGCCTTGGGCTTATTGTGGGTGTTGGGATCCTTAGTTTAGACTGTGGCTTCACTTGTGGTGTAGATGATCTTGCTTATCCTTGTTAGGATTGATTCGTGGTTGCCTTAGACTAGGCTGGATATTAGATGCTTTAGGTTGTGTTTTATCGCCTCGTAGTTATAGTTTCCTCCCTTTAGGATTTGTTTCTAGTCGTTCTCCTTACATTGATGCTTGTGACCTTGGTGGATCATCATAGTCGTGGGTTGGTCCTAGATGTGCTTAGTATGGGACTATAGTGGTGTGATTGGGGTAGGGTGTCATCCCTTGAGAGTTTTCTCCCTTTTTTATTGATTTGAAATCTCTCCTTGATCTATTTGCTTGTTGATTAGCGGTGGGCATGTTGTATCCTTATTGAGCTTATGATTATACTGTTAGGCCTGAGGCTATATGTAAGGACCAGTTGGATACTAGGCTATTACTCTCTGCTTTGGTAGCTTGGTTTCATTGGTTGTATAATTATTTGATTTTGAGTGCCTTGTTTGAATGTTGGTGATGACATGCAGTGCATCGTTTGCTCATTATCATGGATTTTGTGGTACGATTTTGTCCCATGCATTGATATATTTATCGTTTATGATGAGATACTATTTTACTCTATTTTTATTCTAAACTGGTTTTAATGGGAGTCATACCACCTAGATCACTTGACTTACTGATTTTTGAGATTATGAGGCATCAGGGACGTGCTCCTTTCCTACTTGAGATATTAGAGGCATCTGGGATGTGCTCGGTTTCCTTGACTACCCGGCGCATCGGTGCCCTTTTTTGCATGTTTTTGGTCTTTCTAGCGCTCCTGAGAGTTTACTAGCTAGGTAGGCGGACCCATTATTAACTACTCACGGTTTGAGGCTGTTACTTCTGGTTCAAGGACAATGCTCATGGTTTGAGGCCATTACTTCTGATTCGAGGTTGATTCTAATGGTTCGAGGTTGTTAGCTCCAGTTTGAGGCTGATATTGACATTTCAACGTTGTTATTCCTAGTCTGAGGCTGATGTTTTACGATTCAAGGTTGTTATTCCTAATTGGGTTATATTTGTTGTTTATACCTTCCAGGCTTATAAGGGTCCTGTTAGGTTATTGTTTGACTATATTATTTTCTCTTCTATTGTTTTATTATTACCTAGTAGGTTTTGACTTTAGAATTGTAGTTGTGGGTCAACTTGACATTGGGTAGTTGACTTGGTATCTTAGTTTCTTGCGATTAGGTTGTTGCCATGCGATCCAGGTACATTCTTTACTCAACTTCTTACCCTTTGTTTCACGTTTCTATTCTCTAATTCATGCCTACTTTAGTATCTCCTATTAAGTTACTTGTATTATGTTTTCCTTATTACTTGTTGTTTCTGCTTGTGTGATCTTTTGAGCTCAGTTGGTTGTTGCCTACCGAGTATCCTTTTTGGTACTCATACCCTGTAGATTACAGTTGAGTTATCATCGTTGATTTGGAGTTGTGCGGAGTAGCTTGGGGTTTCAGAGATTAGGGTGAGCTTTTTCTGTCTGGAGCTACCGATTTCTATTTATTTTGGCTTGGCTTAGTCTTTATATTGTATTCGGAGATAGCTTGTACTTGTCTTGTATATTTGAAAGTCTTGCACTCCTATTTTGTATTAGATGCTCAACTACTAACTGATGTCAGGTCTTGGGATGGTTCTTGTATAGTTTTGTTGATTATCTTTTCTCTACTTTGTGCTCTTATTTATTATTGTTGGCTTCCGCTTAGTAGTCTGTTGCCTATGGATTTGGGCTAGGGGTTAGGCTTACCTACTGGTGGGGTAAGAAATTGGGTCATGAGATTTTGGTATCAGAGCTCTAGGTTGACCAACATCGTTGGTATGAGAGCAAATGCCTAGTAGAGTCCTGTAGATTGGTGCAAAGATATTTGTATCCTACCTTCAGGAGGCTATAGGGTATTCATAGGAAATTCATTTTTTTACTCTTATGTTGTGTTTTCACTTTGAGTAACCTCTAATAATGCTTCTTTGGAATCTATTATCTCATTTATGGGTAGTACGAACCCTTCGATGGATGTGTGCGGAGCATCAGCATATTCCACTAGAGTTTCAACACGTGATTGGGCTAGGAGGCCTCAGTCGGGCATAGACCGTGAGGTTTGAGTCATTCCTCAGCATTCAAGGAGTCAAGGGGAAACCCAGGCTTTGATAGGGTCTTTGGCTACCTCGGTTTCTCTATATTGAGTATTAGGAGGTCTGAGCTTCTCCAAGGGTACACCTTAGGTAGGTGTGGTTCTAAGTGCAGCGAGTGCTCCTCATAGCAGTGTTTGGTTGACTGGTCCCAGCAGGATTCATCGTCCATTTTTTACTATGTGTTGTGATTTCTGGAGTGGGCAAGGCATAAACCCACATTATTTCCTTCATATTAGGAGTTGAATCAAAGGTTCATCAGAGGATTGTATTTGCTTCTCCGGTTAGCGTCAAAGTATCTAATATCAGCAGGGTCTACCTTTTCCCCTAATTGTGAGACATGACAGGGTTGTGGAGAAGGCATGCCTTGAGACTTATAGTGATGGTGGTAAGAGGGTTTGCCATCACTATGACGGTGAAAATAATTCCACTTTGAGGTTAGTTTCCATTCAGCAATGGTAATATTTCTTTTTGACTTATTAGGCCTTTAGAGGTAGAATATAAGGTTCCATGGAGTTATAAGGTAGGTCATGGTATTAGCAACAGGCAGAGTTTAGTCCAGACTTCTCATGTTGGTCATTCTGGACCTTCAGGTGTTGGGTCTCATGTTACTCTAGTTGAGTCTTTGCAGCTATTTGCTCTTGGTAATAGTTGTTATGGGTGTGGAAAGATAGGCCACTATATTAGAGATTGTCGCAAGGCCCCAATGCAGTTTGCTAGAGGTAGTTCTGAGTTTGGCAGAGGTAGACATGGCAGATCACCGCATTCTTCGCACCATGCTTCACTCCATAGAGGTTGCTATGAGTGTGGAAAGTTGGGTGAGTGGTCTAGAGAGTGCCCCTAGCTAGGAGTTCTTTTTCCAAGTATTGCAGACATCTGAAAGTCCCCAGGTTGGGGTGGTCGGACTTAGTTGTACCTGTGGGGAACTCGTTCATCAGCCTACAACTTGTCCCCAGCATGGGACCATGATTAGAGGTATTCATCTAGATCAATCTTATGGGTTATCATCTCATTGGGTTAGAGGTGGTGCCTTGGGTGTTGTTATTACTACATTAGGTGTTCATTTTGAGGTCGGACACAGTCTGTTCTATGCTTTTCCAGGCCGATCAAAGGTCGAGGCTTCAGGTATCCCTTCTTTGGATGCAATTTTATGGTTTATCCCGTTGGTTCTTATTTTATGTAATTTGGGGTTTTCATGCCCATTAAAATTTATTTGGCTTATTATCTATCGATGGCTTGTTGTGGATGCTTGATTTGATGATTGTGTATGTGTTTTTCCCCTATAGTTGATTTGTTTTAGTAGTGGATCGACTAGGTTGTGTTGCTTTGATTGGGAATAGTGGTTGAGTAACTCCCCGTGCATTTTCCTTGATTGTTCTTTTGTGGTTGTGGCCTTGGGATTACTGGTTTCCATTTTTTCCACATTTTTTTATGCTTTTGTTGTGATACCAATACTTGTTTGATAGGTTTCTAGACCAACTTTACCTTATTTGAGTTTTGTATGTTATAGGGCCTAGTTAGCTTAGTTGTGGCCCGTCATTTTTTAGTAGTGGTTGGGAGATTGCTAGTTCTTGGAGTTGTGTGTTAGGTAGTTAGCCTTATTTAGTTGTGGTAGTACTTTTCAGTTGCTTTTCTCCTTTTTCCTTAGTCTATTCTCAATAGTTGAGTTGTGTTTTCCCTCATTCGTCTCATTTTGCATTCTTCCGCTTCTTGTGGTCTTGTGGTTTAGTTATGGCTAGCTGGAAGTTGGAGGTGTGATCCCTTGTTGTTCTTTGACTAGATGTTGTGTTGGTTCTTTTTGTTGTTTTGATAAACCTCGAGGCCGATGTATGATTTGGAGTCAGAAAGGTGGTGCTCATTAGGGATTTCAGGACTTAGCTCTTTTGGGAAATGGTTGCTAAAAAGATTCATCTTCAGGATAGGGTCATGGTAATTCGTGGGACTTATGAGTTGGCTCTAGTATAGGATGCAAGGTTTTATTTTGTCATGCTTGGTAGCTTGCGTGGTTCGTGCAAGGGTTGGTACCCTTGTTCCACTAGCGGCCAGTTGACTATGTTGATACGCCGCATGCCATCTTGGTTTCTCTTGGGATGGGGGTGTTTGGCTCAGATTTGCGGTAGTAGAGCAGTTTATGGGCTCGTGGTGTCGGTGTTTCCAAAGTTCCTTTGGTTGGAGTAGGTCGCTGGGGCGGAGATCAGTGCTACCTTGTATTCACAGAATAGTCATCCTGTGAATAACTGTGGTTAGATTTAGAAGGTTGTGTTTCAAATGGGTTTGTTAGTTTTGAGGGTTAGAAATGGATTTTCAGGTTTTACCCTTGGCTGAGTTCCTTGTCTAGGTAGTTGTTATTTCTCGTTGTTCGGGATAAGCGTGTTTTTCTTCTAAGGTTGATGTTGTGTGGGCTTGTAGGAAGGTTTCTTCTAAGGTTAATGTTGGAGATGTTCATGATGGCTAAGGACTGACATAACGTTCTTGGTGGTTAGACTATGTTAGATGTGGAGCATAAGGTTAGTTTTTTGATATGGGAGTTGGGTTTATTCTTCCATGGTCCTGCGTTTGCTCAATTTTTTTTGGTTTTGGTGTGGTGCTAGTCTATTCAGAAGAATATGGTGCTTTCAGGGAAGTTCAGTTCAATTGGGTGAGACTTGAAGACCAAAACGGATTTGGAGGAGTTTTTGGAGTTTTGAAGTAAATTTGAGAATTTTCCTCTTAGCCTGAGTCCTGTGAGTCCTGTGATGGCGTTACCTGCCATTTTAGGTAAGTTTATGTCAGTAGGCGTTTTAACTTTGAAGCTTAAGCCAACAGGTTGACTTTAGTCAACATTTTTTGTAAACATACTCGGATGAGAATTCCATTGGCACGGTTAGCTCTGGAATGTCGATTTTAGTCTAGAATGACATTTGTGTGGTTCCTTAGGCTTCTAGTAATGCTTAAAACACAACTTGGGTATGGGACCAACTTTTCATCGAAACAACCTCGAATGGAAGTTTTGATGGTTCCGTTGAGTTCGGAATGCGAATTCGATGGGGTAGCATATTTTGTTTGCACACATGAGGTTCTGAATGAATCTCGGGCACCCCATCAGAGAATTTGGTGTTTGAGCAAACCAGCTAAAGTTTTGATATCTGGTGTAGGATTTTAGAGACCAGATATCAGACTTTTTGTGATGAGATTTCACTTTTAGCTATTAGTTTCAGGTATTTATATTCAGAAATTTAAGCTTTCAACCCTCATTTTCAAAAGGTGATTTCTCCCTCATCCGAGCTCTAATTTGAGTGATTCGAAGTCATGTGTGATCGTTGGGAGCGTGCTACTTGGGATTGTGATTATAAGTTGTTAAGGAACCTTAATTTGAAGTAATTTTGACTTTGAAGTTGTTGCCTTTACTTGGTTTTCTTGTTAATTTTGCATATCGTTGTTGTGGCTATTTTCGTGCCTCAAATCGTGTTCAATTTCGGAACACAAGTTTGAGGCATAGTTTAGGACCTTTTGACTAAGTTAATTTCAGGATTCCCGGCGCGAGTCTTACATTCCCTTTTTGACTCAATTTTGGATTCATTTCCAATTATTGCGATTTTAGTGTCAAAACATCTGTAATGACGTTGTGATTGATAATTTGATAGTTTGGCGGTGTTCGGAGGCATTTGGGATGCGAATAGCTCATATGTGGTGGATTCGAAGTGCTCGTGTTCGGCTATGAAGTAGGCATCGGTCTACTTTCTTGATTGAGCTTCTTAGATAATGTCTAGTATTGATTTAATTTTATTTTGCATGGTATTTGTTGGGTATTTAACTTTCCTCTTATTGTTCTATCCTTTCTTGGTTCCGTAGGAGCCTTGGGCTTATTGTGGGTGTTTGGATCCTTAGTTTAGACTATGGTTTTGTTTGTGGTGTATATGATCTTGCTTATCCTTTTTAGGATTGGTTCATGGTTTCCTTAGACTAGGTCATTATTCCCAGTCTAAGGTTAATGTTTTGCGGTTTGAGGTTGTTACCTCTAGTTATGGGTTTGGACGGTTACTGATGGTTCTTTTGCTCAACATGCATTCATATGCATTGCCTATCATCTGTATACTTATTTGATGTTTGTGCCCTCCTGTTTAAGGGGTCGATTGGGTTATTTTTGTTGTTTCTACCTTTCGAGCTTATGGGGTCCTATTAGGTTATTGTTTGACTATATTCTATTCTTTTTTATTATTACCTAGTAAGTTTTGACTTTAGAATTGTAGTTGTGGGTCCTCCTGACATTGGTAGTTGACGTGGTATCTTAGTTGCTTGTAATTAGGTTGTTAGCTTACGATCCTGGTACGTTCTTGACTCGACTTCTTACATATTGTTTCCTGTTTCTATTGATGGACACTCACCATGTAGACCCATTGTTGGCATAGCTGGAGTTGGGGTATGTTGCATGCCCCCTAGAATGGCTAGTAATTGAGTGATAGACATCTAAGGATATAGAGCCATAGCCACGTGGTGGCTAGGCTAGTCCCTTCCCCACCAGCCATGGAGGAATAAAAGTTACTTGATACTCCACCACTAACTCTGAATTCCTCTCCTTGTCCTGATCTTGGGTTGGTGTTACACCCCTCGCACAATATTGAGGTCGTCATTTACCCCGACTTGGGGATCTACTAGATGTTCCAAGTGCATCACCCCTACAAAAGACTAAGACAAGTAAGATTTCACGAAATGAAGACACACAACCCCCGATAATGGACCAAAAGAGAGAATCTTCCTAAAGATGTCTTGTAGCCATCCAAAGATAGCACACACATGTCTTCGCACCAATATGTAAGATTCGACTAGACATTATCTTTGTACAAGCTACACCGGTGAACCTAGCTTTGGTACCAACTTGACACTACCTGAAACTTTGAGTCATGATGACACCTACAGTAACCCACAAGTAGGTAAACCAACATGTAGCTCGAAATGACAAGTAACAAACATAATAGGTACAAACAACAAACAACAAGCGGTAACTAAAATAATTTAATGAAAGTGACTTAAAATAAGAACAAGAGCAAATATATACAACCATAATAAGAGATCCAAACCCACGACCTGGTGGCTAGTGGACCTTGTTCTAACCATAATTTAGATTTCGATGTTATTCTTCGTATGAATTGGCTTCAATCTTTTTATGCTTCTATTGATTGTAGAACCCGTGTGGTCAAGTTCCAATTTCCAATTGAGCCTGTCCTAGTGTGGAAAGGGGAAATTATATACCTAATGGTCAGTTTGTTTCTTGTCTTAAAGCTAGAAAAATGATTTCTAAAAGTTGCCTAATCATCTTGTTCGGGTTAGGGATACGGATTCTAAAACCACTACTCTTGAGTCGGTCCCTATTGTAAATGAGTTTCCAGAAGTGTTTCCCAATGATTTACCTTGTGTTCCTCCCGAAAGGGAAATAGGCTTCGGTATTGACCTACTCCCAGATACACAACCTATATTTATCACTCCTTACCATATGGCTCCAGCATAACTTAAGGAATTGAAAGAGCAGTTGAAGGATTTGTTGGATCAGGGTTTCATCCGATCGAGTATCTCTCCATGGGGTGCTCCAATCTTGTTTGTTCATAAGAAGGATAGTTCACTTTGCATGTGTATTGATTACCAGCAACTGAACAAGGTTACCATTAAGAATAAGTATCCTCTGACAAAGATATATGATATGTTTGATCAACGTCAAAGAGTGAGTTAATTCTCTAAGATCGATCTCCGGTCGGGTTTTCACCAACTGAGGGTAAAGGAAGATGACATCCTGAAGACTGTTTTTCAAACTCAGTATGATCATGATAAGTTTTTAGTAATGTCATTTGGTTTGACTAATGCTCCGGTCGCATTCATGGACTTGATGAATAGAGTGTATAGACAATATCTTGACACGTTTGTGATTGTGTTTATCAATGACATCTTGATTTATTCTAGGAGTGAGGATGAGCGCGTCGATTATTTGGATTGTGTTGCAAGTCTTCAAGGACCAACAACTCTTTGCAAAGTTTAGTAAATATGAGTTTTGGTTGAGATCTTTGGCTTTTCTTGGTCACATTGTTTCCGGTAAAGGTATTGAGGTAGATCCTAAGAAGATGGATGCGGTTAAGAGTTGTCCTAGACCTCTATCCCCCTTGGATATTCGAAGTTTCTTGGATTTGGCTGGTTATTATAGAAGGTTTGTGGAAGGGTTTTCTTCGATTGCCTCTCCATTGATGGCATTGACCCAAAAGAAAGTCAAATTCTTATGGTCGGAAGTGTGTGACAAGAGTTTCCAAGAATTCAAAAATACACTTACCTTCGCTCCAGTGTTGACTTTACCGAAAGGATCCAATGGGTTTGTGGTTTATTGTGATGCTTCAAGGGTTGGACTAGGGTATATTCTTATGAAAAATAGGAAAGTCATTGCTTATTCTTCAAGGCATCTTAAGATTCATGAAAAGACTATCCTAACCATGATTTGGAACTAGCGGCGGTTGTGTTTTCCTTAAAGATTTGGAGGCATTACTTCTATGGTGTGCATGTTGATGTTTCTACCGAGCACAAGAGTATGCAATATGTGTTCAAGAAAAAATATCTAAATCTTCGCCAAAAGAGGTGGCTTGAATTGCTAAAGGATTACGACATGAGTGTTCTCTATCACCCCGATAAGGCGAATGTGGTGGCGGATGCTCTTAGTCGACTATCTATGGGTAGTGTTGCTCATGTGGAGAAAGATAAAAATGAGTTGGTTTGAGATGTTCATAGATTATCCTGATTGGTTGTTCGATTAGTTGATTCTAATGAAGGTGGTGTTATGTTCATAATGGTTCAGAATCGTCCTTAGTGTCGGATGTGAAAGCCAAACAAGGTCTTGATCTAATTTTTGTTGAATTGAAGGAAGTGGTGCTCAAAAAGTCTGTTGAGGCTTTCACCCAAGGGGGAGATGGTGTGCTTCGATGTCAAGGTCGGTTGTGTGTTCCCAACGTCGATGACTTGAGAGAGAAAATCTTATCAGAAGCCCAGAGTTCTTGGTATTCTATTCACCCGAGAGCCACCAAGATGTACCATGACTTGCATTAGATCTACTGGTGGAATGGGATGAAGAAGGATATTGCAGAATTCGTGGCTAAGTGTCCTAATTCTCAACAAGTGAAAGTTGAGCATCAAAAGCTGGGAGGTTTGTCCCAAGACATTAGTATTCTTACTTGGAAGTGGTAAGATTTGAATATGGACTTTATTGTTGGTTTACCAAGCACTCAGTGATAACACGACTAGATTTGGATTATAGTAGAGCATATGACGAAATCAACTCATTTTATTCCCATCAAGGTTTCTTATTCAATGAAAGATTATGCTAAGTTGTACTGAATGGGGATGGTTAGGTTGCATGGAGTGCCCCAATCTATTATCTCCAATCGTGGTACCCAATTTACTTCTCAGTTTTTGAAATCTTTCCAAATGGGTCTTGGTACTCGTGTTAAGTTTAGTACGGCCTTTCAACCTCAAACCGATGGGCAAGCGGAGCGTACTATCCAAACTTTGGAAGATATATTAAGAGCTTGTGTGATTGACTTCAAATGTAATTGGGATGATCATTTGCCTTTGATCGAGTTTGCTTATAATAATAGTTATCATTCAAGCATTAGTATGGCTCCATTTGAGGCTCTTTATGGTAGGAGGTTTATATCTCTTATAGGATGGTTTTAAGTAGGTGAGGTTTCTTTGATAGGTCCCGAATCAGTACATGAGGCTATGGAGAAAGTTCGGTTTGAAAACGGCTAAAAGTTGACAAGAGTCCTATGCCGATGTTAGAAGGAGAAAGCTTGAATTTGATGTAGTTGATTGGGTCTACTTGAAGATTTCACCCATGTAGGGTGTAATGAGGTTTGGAAAGAAAGGGAAGCTTAGTCCCCATTATGTGGGCCATATCGGATTTTGAGGCGTATTGGTAAAGTTGCTTATGAACTTGATTTGCCTAATGACTTAGCAACGGTGCATCCGATTTTTCATGTCTCTTTGTTGAAGAAATGTGTTGGTGATCCGACTTCTATTGTACCATTGGAGAGTCTTAGTATAAAAAAGAGTTTTCCTTATGAAGAAGTTTTGGTTGAGATTTTGGATCGGCATGTTAATAGATTGAGAAATAAGGAAGTTGCATCCGGAAAGGTATTATGGAGGAATCAATTGGTTGAGGGTGTGTCACGACCCAAGCCTAGGGCCTAGACGTGACCGGCGAATGGGGAACCCGAAGGAACCCCAAACAAGCCTCATAGCGTATCTTACACATCATTGGTCGCGGAAGCAATTAAAATGACCATAAGC